>JAMOIN010000446.1:0-15824 GCA_024666655.1 Dascyllus trimaculatus
AACACAGTGTTGCCAAATAATTAAGTGAGTTTATTTACAAAGTAAAAATACATTGTAAAATTATTAAAAAGTAGAAAAACTACTAATAAAAAAGTAAAAATACTGTCCTCGTGGGCAGAGTGAAGCCCTCGAGGGTTAATGAAGATAGCCCAGATCTTATACACCTGGGGGATCATCCCGGGTTTGGCAAGCACTCCCACCAAGCCTATGGGAGAAGACAAGACAACATCAAGGGGAACACACACAAAACTATAGCAGGCTCTAGAGGCAGGAGGCCGTCACACTCCACAGATTACAATGACACAGTTGGAACTCTGCACTGGTCTGGACCAGGAGGACTCAGAGCCTCCACATATTACAAAGGAACAGTTGGAACTCTGCCCCAGTCTGGACCTGGAGGACTCAGAGCCTCCATAGAATAAAGGGGAACATTAAAGATGAACAGGGCGTGTAGCACTGCATGATGTAATAACGCTGCATTTTGTAATAATGTGATAAATTTTTACCTCGTTATATAATAATGCCACATTTTGTCATAATCTGATGCATTTCGTAATAAAATTCTTGAATGCAATATGTAATAAACTTAGCCGCATTTTGTAATAAGTTGTTGCATATTGCGTCACTTATTACTGTTATGGCCCTGGCCGTATTGTTTGTGTTCTGTTCTGTTGTCTTGTGTTGTCTTTGTGTTTCATCCTGTGTTTTCTCATCAGAGTGTGTGTTGGTCTTTTCTAGACCAGCTATGCTGATCCTGCCTCCTCCAACCAGGGTGTCCTGGTCTGATTGGTCTGTGCTGCCGCCTCCAGCTTTTTAAATCCCCCGTTTTCCCTCCAACGATGTGAGACTCGACTTGGCAGCAGTGGCTCGTGATTCTTGTGTGATTTAGCTTGTGAAGAACTTTGTCCCCAGATCGGTTGTGTATTTAGATAGTGTTGGTGTTGTGGTTTTGGGTGGAGGTTTTGTATACTTTGTGGATATTTGGATCTCTAGTTCACTATTTTTAGATAGTATCACTGTACATATTTAGCACTGTTTTGTATTATTTTTGGCTTTGGTCTTTTGTTACCTGTACATCAGGCCTCTTTTTTAAATAACAAATCTGTGATTTTTGATTTGGAGACAAAGTTTGCTTTTTCTGTACTCTCTTATGTTGTGTCCCTGACCCCCTCGACTGGGGCGTAACAATTACAAAATGCGAGTGTTGCACTTTTTTGTGGAAAAAATGTAATAATTTGGTGCATTATGTAAAATACCACCAAAAAGGATGTTGTAATTCGGAAAAAACATTATACCAGCAGAAAAACATGACTTTAAGCATACCAGCATGAATCAGCTCTGTGGCGGCCTCCTTCAGCCATGTTTGCACAGCATTGCTGTTGTATCTCACCAAACCCGTCACTGTTGCTTCTGCGGAGCGCTCTTTCTCTAGGCTCAATTCATTAAAACATATTTGAGGAGCAGTATGGGTCAGGAAAGACTCAGTGGGTTGGCAGTACTCTCAATCAAGAACATCAGAGCCAGGAATTTGGATCTGAGGGATGTTGTCAGTGACTTTGCTATGTGCAAGGCCCGCAGGATGAACTTTTATTCGGTTAGTACAGCTTATTGTTTATTCTGCTATGGGATCAGTGGTTTGCTGCTAAGAAACACTGCTTGCATTCTGCGTCTGTGAAAACATTTGGCCACTGTGCCACTGATGATGAGTCGAATTCTCAGATGCAGTGTACAGTTCAGGACCCTGGACAGCACAGCGCTACCTGGCCCGGCTGCATGTCTCAAGTAAAGTGCATGTCACCGCCATTCACCGCCGTTCATCCATTCATACTGAGTCCAGGGTTCTGAACTGCACATCGGTATATAAAGTTTTTGAAAAAAAAACATAATTAAAGACAAATTATTTCATCTTTCATTTTTATTTTGTTTTATTGGATTAACTCAGTTTAATACTCTGCAGCTATTCTGGCATTTGCCCAATCTACCAGATTACCAGTCCGTCAGTGCTGTGTGGCCTGTGATGACTTGATGAGTTGATTGAGTGCTTTTCTTGATGGCTGTTATGTGCTTATATATTTTAGTTGGTGTTGTTCTGTCAGTGTAGACTGAATTCAAAGCTATGTGACTGGGTGATGGAGGGCCCAAATTTTTTTTGCACCGGGGCCCATCATGACGTTGTTATGCTACTGTGTTAATATAGTGAAAACTGTGATCGCTGTTAAAGTTTGAGGCATCCAGATTGAATGTGAGGCTGCTTCTTCTTCTTAACTGACTCGGTGGAGATCTCTCTGCTGCACCTGAACACTTTTATCACCAGATGTGTCTCCCTCTCCTGCAGCCTCCTCCTCTCTCTGCTCTGGGTTTTAACTAGGGCTGGTCCGAATAGTAATTTGTGTGCTCCAGATACTCGAGTCCAATTAAAGACAAACATCCGAATATTTGGCTTGTGCAGCGGCAGCAGCCGGGGAAGGGGTGTGAATCCTCAGATATGTGGGTCCAGCCTTAGTTTTAATCTGCTGTAGATTGTTTTGTCGGTGGATCGCGGTAACAGGAAACTGACTGTTTACACATCAGGCAGGGAGAGACTGAGTCAATGAGGAAGAAATAGTACAGTTTCCAACCACATTAGCTTGTGCAGTCGTTACCTGTGCTGACGGAAGGGCCACCAGACCTAAATGGTCCTGCCATTAGAATGCTTGGACTCTCTCATTGAAGTACATGGGAAATGCACACATGTTGATAATGTTTTTTCTAATTAAGACATCCTTTTTGGTTGTTTCTTACATAATGCACCAAATTATTACATTTTCTTCATAAAAAAAGTGCAACACCCGCATTTTGTAATAAGTGACGCAATATGTAACAAGTTATTACAAAATGCGTTCAATTATTTTATTACAAAATGCATCAGATTATGACAAAATGCAGCGCTGTTATATAATGAGGTCAAAATTTATTACATTATTATAAAAATAATTATATTAGCATTATATTATAATATAATCATAATTACAATAATAATAATAATGCGGCGTTAGTACATAATGCGGCGCTACAGGGTGAACTCTGCACTAGTCTGGACCTGGAGGATTCAGAGCCTTAACAGATTAAAGAGGAACAGGAGGAACTCTTCCCTAGTCTGGAACATGAAGACTCAGGGCTTCCTCAGATTAAAGACAAACAGGAGGGATTCTACACCAGACTGGACCAGGAAGGCTCAGAGCCTCCACACATTAAAGAGGAGCAGTAGGAATTCGACACCAGGTTGGGCCAGGAGAACCCACAACTTCCACAGATTAAGGCGGAACCAGAGGAACTCTGCAGTGTTCTGCACCAGGAAGACTCAGGGCCTCCTCAGATTAAAAAGGAACACTAAGAATTCTGCACCAGTCTGGACCAGGAATACTTAGAGCTTCCACAGAGTAAAGAGGATCAGGAAAAACTGTGCACCAGGTTGGATGGATAGGACCCACAGCCTCCACAGATTAAAGAGGAACAAGACAAACTCTGCACCAGGGCTGGAACAAGAGGACCCACAATTTCCATTGATCAAAGGGGGACAGGAGGAACTCTTCACTAGTCTGGATCGGGAGGACTCAGAGCCTCTACTTATTAAAGAGGAATAGGAGAATCTCTGCATCAGGTTGGACAGATAGGACCCACAGCCTCCACAGATTAAATGGGAGCAGTAGGAACTCAGCACCATTCTGGAACAGGAGGAATCAGAGCCTCCACAGATTAAAGAGGAACAGGACGAACTCTGCACTGGTCTGAACAAGGAGGACCCACAACTTCCACAGATTAAGGGGAACAGGAAGAACTCTGCATTGTTCTACACCAGGAAGACTCAGAGCCTTCGCAGATTAAAAAGAAACAGTTTGAACTCTGCACCAGTCTGGACCTGGAGGACTCAGAGCCTCCACAGTTTAAAGAGGAACAGGAGGAACTCTGCTAAAGTTGGACCGGGAGAGTTTACAATTTCCACAGGTTAAAGAGGAACAGGAGGAACTCTGCAATGTTCTGGACCCACAACCTCCAAAGATTAAAGAGGAACAGGAGAAACTCTGTACGAGTCTGAACCAGGAAGACTCAGAGCCTCCACAGATTACAGAAGAGGAGGAGGAACTCAGCACCAGGCTGGACCAGGAGGAATCAGAGCCTCCATGCATCAAAGGGGAACAGTTGGACTTCTGCACCAGGTTGAGCCAGGAGGATCCACAACTTCTATAGATTAAAGGGGAACAGGAGGAGCTCTGCACTGATCTGGAACAGGAGGACTCAGAGCCTCCATCTATTCAAGGAGAACAGGAGGAATTCTGCACTAGTCTGGACCTGGAGGACTCAGAACCTCAACAGACTAAAGAGGAAGAGAAGGAACTCTGCACCAGGCTGGACCAGGATGACTCAGAACCTCCACACATTAAATAGTCACAGTAGGAACTCTGCACTGTTCTGGACCAGGAGGACTCAGAGCCTCCACAGATTAACAAACATTTAGTTTAGTTGTTCATATTGTTCAAGTTTTTGTTTTTAACTGATATTTCCTGTACTCTATCTAACCATTGTTTATGTCTAGGTGGGTTTGAAGCAAGCCAGTTCCTTGTCATGACCTTCCTGCCAGTTGTGAGGAGAGTTTTCTAATTCTAAACAAGGGGAACATAGACAACAAGAACGTCTCTGCAGTCAGACCATGAGGTTCACTGTGTTTGTTATTAATCACAACATTTTGCTGTTTTTATTCATTTAAATAAGCAATTCCAGAAGCTACAAGCAGAAAAATGATTGTGCTTGAAGTTAAGTTCATTTGTTTGACAGATTTAAAGGAAGTAAAGTCGTAAAATCATCACCTGTCAGAGTTGTGGCAGCCATCTTGTCCTGCGGCTCATCGAGGAAACAGGCCTCAACAGCTCCTCTTTTAATGGTTGAGGAATAGGCGGGGTCTCAACCCTGATTGGACAACAGACATGTGATGACATTCAGGTGAATACATTCAACCAGTACTGGTTATTGTAACTGACTGAGAAGCAGAACAAGAGATGAATTCCAAGTAACAGACAGAGAATCCAGAGACCCTTTTTCACAGCTGTACATTTGGTGAGAAACCATTTGCGAAGACAGCTAACCCAAAACTCACCATCTAAATGGAATATCTGCAGATGGAGTGTTTACTTCAGAATGACCACTCACAGTCCTCTTGGAGACAACAGGACGTCTCTTTCCTCCACCAGAACTTGATAAGAGTCGTGAAGTGTCAACTGTGAGGAAAACTAGACCTCTGGAGGAGAGGAGATTAGATCCTTCATTGTGACCTCCTGACCTTTCTCTCCTCCTGACATCCAGAACTTTTTATACCACAATGAACTGAACAACTTTAATCTGAAAACAAAGGAAATCCAGCATCATGATGATGATCCCAACATCTGGACTCAACTATGATACCAGGTCATCACATCTGAAGTGTTTGTGGAAGATGAACACATGAAACACAGATGTACAGCTGTGAAAAGGGGTCTCTGGATTCTGTGTGTGTTACTTTGGAAGGTTCTGCTGCTTGGTCCGCTACAACCATCACCTTGGATCACCCAACAGGTAGAATCATCAGAGAAACCATCATGCAGCAGTTCTTTGATTTAAATCAAACAAAAGAACAAATCTTTTTTTCTTTCATTTATTAAACTTTATTGGACATGTTGTTTTCTCGTTCCTGGGATGAAAAGAAAACACATTTTACTTTGTTGTTCAGCTGTGATTGGAGAAACATTAACTCACTGGCTGCCAGCCATTTTCAGAATTCATACCCCCCTCACTGCCAGCCATTTTCAAGCATTTTGACTGATTTTTCAAGACCCACAGAATATTTTGTACTATGACCATGTAAAATCTGAAACCAGATTCTGAAAGAGTAGACTTTCTACTTTCATCAGTAAAAAAAGTTTGTTTCCAGCTTGTTTTGTTCTTCTGTAATCAGCAGTTGAATAGAGGCAAGTTTCACACAAAACGCCAGTTTCTGACCAAAAAGCTGAGAAAACAGGCTTTTAGTGAAAAGAAACGTGTCCAGCAGAGACTTTGAGGTTCATGTTTTTAGCTTTAGTGACACCTCAAACATCTGAACATTGGTTCCTTCTATCAAACAATAAAAACAAGACTGAGAAAGGGCTTTTGACAGCAAAATTATTATTATTTCACAAATGTATAACAATGTACAATGACAATTTTACATCTGACAAACATGTATGAACTTATTTCCAGGTATATGTGTTTGTGGATGTGAATCTGGTGGGTTGGGGTCTTCCTCACGACCTCTGCTGGATGGACGACCTGTAAATTATAGAAATACATACAATTACCATAAAAATACACGTGTTTGCTGCAGTGTGATGTGGAGAAAGATGCTTTTTTTACCTTGCTTCTTAGCGCTGCCAACAGGAGTGGGATCTCTGCTGGATGCACGATCTGTAAATTGAACATTGCTTCACGTCAGTACTGAATACAGATTTTACAGTAGTTTATATGATGTAGTGGGACTAAATTGTGTTTATGTGGTGTGGACTGAAGGAGGGGGGCGGGGGGATCGCTTTGAGGTCGGGATCGCGTTCATGTCGGGACCGATTACCTGTCAAACCACGCTCAAAACGATCGCAGTAAAAGTTAGCTAGCTAGCTAGCTAGCAAATCAAATGGATCTTTATTTATAAAGCAGGTTAGTTCTCACTTCCTTCATGTCTTTCTGGAGAATCTGGAACGAGGCTCTGCTGCTCCGGTTGACCCAGACGGCAGCCTATCATCTTGAGAATCTGGTTCAGGTTCTGAATTCATCCGATCCAGATTCGTCTGAGCTGGACTGTGGAGAAATGCGGCGTCGTGAAACGCGCCGACTGTCACCGCTTGGCCTGGGTTTATGATCGTCTTCTCTCACGATCGCGACGCTCTCAATAGTCAGCTTAGTGCCACACATGCTCTGCTCCAGTCTGAGCAGCCTGAACTTAACCGTCTTCTCTCGTTGCGCCATTTTCTCCCTAAACTCTCGACCTCTTCTTGGCTACATGACATCTCGGCTCATGTCTCATCCAGATCGTTGCACTGCTGCCACCTACAGGGCTCCAGATGGTCACTACATTACAGTACAAGTCTGAAATTTATAGGAGAGCTCCGCCAGAATGTCCACTACCGCCTCCCGTTAAAAAACAGCTTTGACGTAAAAAGACGTCAATGGCAGCGAGCGGTTGGATTTGAAATGACGCAAAAACACGTCAATGGCAGTCAATGAGTTAAGTTATGGCATCACCTTTTTTTCATCCTCTAACTTCTGCTCTGCCACTTTCACCTCCTTTATTTAAAGTATTTTGTTGTGAAGATCAAGTTTCTTGTCTTCAACGTACAGCGCCAAGGTTCTCTTGTAAACAGCCCTCACATTGTCTGGTCCGACCTGGAACAGAATGCTTCCACCTTTGAGGTATTTCCCCTTTGTCAGGCTTATTTATAACACTGACTACCCTGTCATAACTAAAGGTTCATTCATTACCACATGTGATGCTCTGGGCCTAGAATTGGAGCTAATGGGCTCAGAGGGAGGATGATTCCCCTCCTTCTGCAAACTTAGCATCATTTGAGCTCTTCATGGATCAGATGTGCAGACCACCACCATAGCTAATTCCAGATAAATCACTTACAGCCAAGTGTCCATGTTATCATTAGGTGGACAGATTGAAAACTGAATGAAACTGGTAGCACAAGATTAGCAAGTAGCCCCAGCGCTCTCTGTGAAAACACTGTCTCATCATCTAAGGTACTCTTACTGTTACCTCTGTATGAGACAGTGTATAAATGGCTGGTGGCAGCAATGCCAGTGTTTCCCCATCAAGTGTAGAGACAGTGAATATGTTACTGAATCCCATAATAATAGTACATACCCTGCACAAATGTGGCCTGGTTTCTGGTTCTGGCTGCCTGTAAGCACTGGTTCTGTATACTGATTACATTATGCAGATGACTGAATGAAGCACTAACGTATTACACACATGAACACCATCTGAAATACGCCTTCTGTGTCATGATCCCCGCTCCTGCCCCTTGTCTGTGTCTGTCTTCAGTTTAGTTTTCTTTTCTTCTCCCTTTCTCTCTCCCCCTCTCAGCTTTGCTTTCTCTCTCTGTCACTCAGCCCTGCCTTCCCTCACTTTCTTTCCTGCTCTGCCTGCACCCTGATTACTCTCATTCCGGACAGCTGTGCACAGCCACTCACCTGCCACTAATCACCAGCTACCATAAAAGCCCAGTTCTTTCAGTCACACCTTGCCAGACCATAATACCATTTTCCCCAGTTCACAGTCTGTCTTCGTCTGCCATTTACCTGCCTTCCCGAGCTTCTTCTGTTTGTCATCCGGTTCCTGTTTTCAGTTAAGTTTTTTTGTATTTTGTGTACATGCTGTTTCTGTTGCCTTGTTTACTTCTTCTTAGTTCTGCCTTGGTCGTTTTGATTTGAGTTTGTTTGCATGTTTTACGTTAGTTGTTTTTATGTGGGGTTCCTGTTTTCGCCCTTGGGATTAGTTTTCAGTTGTAGTTGTTTTATGTTGTTTGCTAGTTGTTGTATTTGTCTTGCTTTCTCCAGAGTTAAGTTCTTTTTCTGTGTTGCATTCAGTTTTGTCTGGTTTCGGGGTTTAGTCTGTAAGTTAAGTTCTCCTTAGAATCCCCTTTTATTGTCTGGTTTGAGTTTTTGTAAAGTGTTGTTGTTTTTGTATAATGCTTTGCTTTAGTTGTCTGTACTCTTTATTTGCTTCGTCTCCTTGTTGAATTAAACCCTCAGTTATCTATCGCAAGTCTGTCTGTCCAGTGTCTGCACGTGGGTTCTCTGATTCCCCCCCCTCGTAACATTCTGACCACTTTAAACTGTATTTTAGTGTTTTTATTTGACTTGCTCCCTCCACTGTTTAAGAGTTGCAGCTGAAAGAAGAAGGCTACAGCTGTCTGACTCGCCATGAGAACATCTAAACAACACACATCATGTCATTAAATGTTGTACTAATAGTCTAGATCTGCACGAATGATGCAGCAGTGATGCTGACAAGCCTGGTAATTTACAGGTTTATACAGTCAGGCTTTGGCAGCTGCAGTTACGTTACCTTTGGCCTTTATTACATGTTTAAAGTTTCAGTACCTCTCTAGTATTATAGTCTGCTTTGTGTGGTAGCATGTGCCACTCTGGTGCCAACAGACCTGTCTTTGGTTGCAATCGTAAATCTGGTGCCAGCACTGCCCCTTTTATGGAAACACACTCATAGCTTTATTTGAAAACCTGGGTTGACTTACTGAGTTGATAACTGCTTTGTTCGGTTAAGTGAAGCCAGATGTTACGCCCAGTCTAGGGGTGTCTGAGACATAACATGAACAGGCACCATCTTCCCCGAGTCCCAAGTAGCCACAAAGACAAGGTGGTATAAAGGGTAAGGAATGTGAATTGATTTACACTAATTAAATAATATAACTGAGTTAGACGTCGGGGGGGAACTAAGGCCAAAATAACAAACAAAACAATCATGTCTAGAAAGTAATTATATAACCTAACAACTTAGAGAAACCAATGACAAAAGACTTGCCTCCTAACTAAACAAACAGGAGGAAATGAGGTTAACAAAACTGGCAGTCCACCCCTGTTACGGCCCTGGCCGTCTTGTTTGCGCTCTGTTTTGTTGTCTTGTGTTGTCTTTGTTTGGAGCCTTTTGTTGCAGTGTAAGTTGGTGGGAAAAGCGCAGGAAGTCTGTACAACATTATCAATTGATGAAAGTCTGGATTATGATGTGGGGAAAGCCACAGTGCTGAGAGCTTATGAGCTCGTTCCTGAGGCCTATCGGCAAAAATTTCGTTCTTGTGAGAAGTCTGCGAACCAAACTTGGGTAGAGCTTGTGCGTGAAAAATCTGTTCTTTTTGACAAGTGGTGCGCCGCCAGTAAAGACTTTGCTCAGCTCCGTGAACTGCTTTTACTGGAAGAGTTTAAGACATGCCTTCCAGAGAAAATTGTTGTTTATTTGAATGAACAGAAGGTGGATTCATTGTCCAAATCTGCTGTGTGTGCGGATGAGTTGGCTTTAACGCACCGTGTTGCCTTTTCACCGGTGCAGGGTGAGCACACCCCGGCTGTCAGCCCCGGTAAACAGGTTAAAACGGCACCCAAGAGTCCACAGCGCTCTGCCGCTGCTTCTAACAGCCGGGAATGTTTCTACTGCCACGAGACAGGCCATGTGATTGCCAGTTGTCCTGCTCTCCAGCGTAAAGGGCAAAGCCATGGCACCAGAAAACCTAAAAGTGTGGGTTTTGTGCAGCCTGCTCCTACCCAGCCTCCGGTCAACATGGACAACACAGGTGATGATGTTGACGAGAGTTACCGGCCTTTTATTTTTAAGGGTTTTGTCTCTCTGACAGGGAAGGAGGATGATCAGGTGCCAGTTACAATTTTGCGTGATACCGGAGCTACACAGTCTCTAATGTTGCAAACGTTGTTGCCTTTTTCATCCGATTCGTTCTGTGGTTCTGATGCTCTGTTGTGGGGAGTGAAGATGAGCGTTTTGAGAGCTCAACTCCACACCGTGTTTTTGCGATCGCCGCTTGTTTCTGGCTCAGTGCAGATTGGTTTGTGCACCAAGTTGCCTGTGCGAGGGGTTGCCATGATCTTCGGCAATGATCTGGCAGGGGGAAAAGTTTTTCCAAACCCTGAAGTAATTGAAACCCCCGTTGCTCACTCAAAGTCCCTCTGTGTACAGCGTTAACAATGGTGTGTTAATGCGTACCTGGTGCTCTCCTTCATCTGTAAATTTGGGGTGGGATTCAGTTCAACAAGTGGTGGTCCCTCAACAGTTTCGCTCTGAAGTACTTAGGTTGGCACACGACAACTTTGCAGGCCATTTAGGAATAAAAAAGACTTACCAGCGCGTCCTGCGTTATTTCTTTTGGCCAGGTTTGAAGGGTGATGTGACTAAGTTCTGTCGTTCATGCCATGTTTGTCAGGTTTGCGGCAAACCAAATCAGTTAATTCCTCCGGCCCCATTGCACCCAATTCCAGTGTTAGGTGAACCATTTGAACATATAATCCTCGATTGTGTAGGTCCGCTTCCAAAGTCCAAGTCCGGTCATCAGTATCTGCTGACTTTGATGTGCGCCGCCACTCGGTATCCCGAGGCTATCCCGCTGCGCACACTGAAAACCAAAGCCATTATCAGAGCCCTCGTAAATTTCTTTTCCACATTCGGGTTGCCGAAATCCATTCAGACAGACCAAGGCTCAAACTTCCTGTCAAAACTGTTCGCTCAGGTCCTGGTGTCGCTGTCCATTCAGCACCAGAAATCCAGCGCATATCACCCGCAGTCACAGGGCGCACTCGAACGATTCCACCAGACGTTAAAGTCGATGCTGAGGAAATTCTGCCTGGAGTCAGGAAAAGAGTGGGATGAAGGTTTGCCATTCCTTATGTTAGCTGCACGAGAAAGTGTGCAGGAGTCCACAGGTTTCAGTCCTGCAGAGCTGGTGTTCGGACACACCGTGCGTGGTCCTCTGCGTGTGCTGAGGGAAAAGTATTTGTCGGAAACGGCTGGCTGCAGCCGAAATGTGCTCGATTATGTGAGCTCTTTCAGAGAGCGTCTGCACAAAGCCTGCGAGACCGCGCGCAGTGCCCTTTCAGTGTCTCAGGGGAAAATGAAGAATAAGTTCGACAGGAAAGCTGTGCGGAGAAGTTTTGAAGTTGGTGATAAAGTGTTGTCACTTCTCCCAATCCCCGGTTCCGCCCTCCAGGCGAAGTTCTCTGGTCCTTATGACGTTGATGAAAAGTTAAGTGAAACTGATTATGTTATTTGTACCCCTGACCGTCGGAGAAAATCCCGTGTGTGCCACATTAATATGTTAAAGCCATATTATGTTCGTTCTCCTGTTTCTCCCTCCGTTCCTCCAGCCGTAGTGTCCACGGTAGAGCAGGTGCCTCCGTCTCAGTACAGCCATGAGAGCGATGGTTTGCATCTGAACCATGGAGACTCGTGCACTCGTCTCTAGAACTCAGAGTACCTGAAAAATTTGCAGCATCATTTAGCACATTTAGACTTGCCTGCTCGAAAAGATATTTGTGAGCTAATCGAGGACTATTTACCTTTGTTTTCGGATACTCCGTCTCGTACCACGGCCATCTGTCATGATATTGATGTGGGAGAAAACGCTCCTATTAAGCAGCACGCTTACCGGGTTAACCCCACTAAACGCGCGCTTCTCCAACAAGAGGTTAACTAACTGTTGGAAAATGGACTAGCTGTCCCCAGCTCCAGTGCATGGAGTTCTCCTTGCCTTCTGGTCCCGAAAGTGGACAAAACTCCTCGTTTCTGTACAGACTTTAGAAAAGTCAATAGCGTGACGAAGGCTGAGTCCTATCCTCTGCCCCGAATGGAGGATTGTGTGGACAGGGTCGGTGCTGCCAATTTCGTCTCAAAACTCGACCTGTTAAAGGGTTATTGGCAAGTCCCTTTGACTCCCCGTGCTTCTGACATTTCTGCCTTCATGACTCCAGACAGTTTCCTCCAGTATACTGTGATGCCCTTTGGTCTCAGGAATGCACCAGCCACTTTCCAGCGCCTGATGCAAAGTCCAAGGTGGTGTTAAGAACTGTGAGGTTTACCTCGACGATATTGTAGCATACTCTGACACGTGGTCTGAGCACATTAAAACCTTGAGCAGTATCTTTGGTAGGTTGAAGCAGGCTTCCCTCACCTTAAACCTTAAACTCAATGAATTCCTGATGTTCTGCAGTAACATGGTCCAGTCAGAGTCTCCACACACCAGCTGCTGCTGCTGCTTCAACCTCTGGATCACCAGGACACACTTTAATCCTCTCAGCACAAACATCGTCCTGATCATATCCGTGACTTCCATCTGCAGAGAGAAGAAGAAAGACCAGAGGAGGTCAATGAGTTTGATCAGCTGCTCATCAGTATAAAGAGCAGCAGGTCTTCAGTCCTGTTCAGAGCAGCAGCTTCATGGCAACGTGTTGGAGTGAACACACTGAGCTCCAAGCTCACACACCTGCACACAGTCAGCATCAGGTGTGTTTCTCTGCACATGTCACTGCAGTCCACATGGAAACAACCTGCTGACAGTCATCAAGCTTCATCACTGCACAAACTCTTCCTCATGGATTTACTGCTGCTCCATCTAAACCAACAGTCTCTGTGAGTCCATCAAAATCTCATCTAGTCCTCAAACATCAGCTGACAAACCAACATGGAGGTTGTCAGTCAACACATCTGGATCAAAGCACAGACACAAGGACACACACCCAGATGTGGCTGCTGGACCTGAGCAGAGCTTCTGCTCTGTATAAACACCTCATGGTTCCTAAATGTGATGAAGCTGCTGTGAAATAAGAGCCAGAGGTCTGCAGGCTTCAGTCTCACTGATCTCAGAGCTGTGACAATCATCAGCCTGATCAGCTTATCACTGTTTACATTAGACAACAAACAGTGAGATCAGATGTGATGGACACTCTGATGGAGGAGGACCACTGTCTCTGCACATCTGGAAGGCTGTCAGTTGGAATCAGCTTCATGTCCTCAACACATCAACACAACAACAACAGTGGGCTTCACATCCACTCAAACACATGATGACAACCAGCTTGTGGCTCCTCTGATTGGCTGACTGCTGTCTCTGTGTTCCTGTCCAGTCCTGGAGTCTGTCTCCATTCTGCTTCACAGCTTCACTGAGAAGCTGCAGGTTTACAGGAGACACTGGATCTTTGCTCTGATGCTGACTGTTTAGTAGAAAACTGACTGACTGGAACCTTCTACTGACCTCAGAGTCTTCAGGCTGCAGTCTGGACTCTCCACAAGATCCTTCAGATGTTTCACTGATGAGTCCTTCAGGTTGTTTCCTCTCAGCTCCAGATGTTTCAGATGGGAGGGGTTGGACTTCAGAGCTGAGACCAGAGAATCACAGCTGATCTCTGACAACCTGCAGCTCTCCAATCTGAATAAAGAATAAAAGATGTGAGTTGTGGAGACAAAGTTCCTTCTTGAAACAAAGGACAGGGGACGTCTTCAGACTGTTTTCTAAACCCTGAGTCCATTTAAAAAGTTACTCTGAGGATCTGAAGGACACAAACGTCCACATCAACAATAATCCCAACTAATGTTCTAGATTAATATCAGTTTTCATTTTCAGTGACTGGTCTCCTTAACCTACATCAGTCCTGATCATAACCACCACAGATTCATTCATTCTCAGGATTTTAACCTTTATTATTCTAGTTGTTGTCACTGACATTAGAAGACATGAACTTTACTCTGTCACTCGTCATATATTTATCAGTGGAACCTTGAGACTGATGAATCTCCTCCCTCAACAAGAATCTGAACCCTTTAAATACCAGTCTGTGTTCATGATGCCACAGTTGTTTGAAAGAAGTTAAAGATTTATTTTCATACAGAAGTGGATTTTTCTGATCATCACAATCTGGCATGTGTCAGTGATGAACACGGACATGGATTCTGATGCATCATCATTATTTTTCATGCAGTGTAACGTTTTATAAACCTGAACAACTAAAATGTCCTCATCAAAAACTGATTCTACTGAGTTTTACTGTCATGTGCAGAGTAAAGAAACACGTTTCCCTGTACAATCAAATTCTTACTTTGCTGTCCACTCAGAATACCAACAACAAGTATAAAAATAGGATATACAATTAAAATAAAATAAAATATAAATAAAAACAATGCAAATATGAACACTAAAGTGTAATTAGTGCAAATAGGATGTGCAAAAATGTAAAATTTAAAACATTCCAAAAATTAACAATGATTGTGCAAAATAATGTAAACAGATGACTGCAATTTTCAAATATGTGGATTTTTACAGTGTCCTTAGTGTAATCTGGTCAGCTGTTGAGGATTCTGATGGCAGTGGGGCAGAAAGAGTTCCGTAAATATGTTGTGCTGCGTTTCACACTCCTGTACCTCCGTCCTGAGGGCAGGAGTGTGAACAGTCCGTGTTGTGGGTGGGTGGTGTCCTTAGTGATGCTGGCAGCTCTCCTGTGGACTCTGCGGTGGTCGTTGCTGTGCAGAGAGGGCAGTGGAGTCCTGGTGATCCTCTCAGCAGTCCTGACTTCTCTCTGCAGGCGTTTGCGGTCCAGGGCCGTAGTGCTGCCGTACCACACGGTGATGCAGCTGGTTAGGATGCTCTCCACAATGCAGCTGTAGAAGTTTAAAACCCATATTACTATCCACATGTATGTCCATCTGCCCTGAGCAGGCATTTTTACACGTAGATAGTTCCTTACTAAAATCAAGAGTGCTAAAACGATTATAAAAGCTGCTTGTGAGTTCAGACTTTGACTGGCCATCAAAGACAACTTTGGGAGCAGATAAATTTGTCAGAATGTTATTTCGCCTCAGATTTCCGTCAGGAGTTGTCGGTTTGTCTAGAAACTCTCTTGTCTGAAAACTAAACTGAGATGGAGGAATTAGTTTCCATTTTAATTCCAACTTATTTAACGACTGGCAGCATCAACACAAGTTTTTAAGTTGGCAAACATTTAAAAAAAACAATTCAGTTGCTCCAGTAACATTTTCTGCAGTAGTTTTTGACTTTTAGTGCTTGTCTTTATGTAGTGGCAACAAAAAGACTTGGTCTGATTGATTCGTTTTAAATTTTGAACTGCGGTTGTGTATTTAAACACACAATACCTAAATCTTGATAACAGCAAACAAAAAATTTATATTATTCCCAATATGAAGCTGATGCAGTTACCAATATTATTATTCGAGCCAAACTCATCAAAATACTGTCTGAAATTTCAGTTTTATC
>JAMOIN010001183.1:0-15759 GCA_024666655.1 Dascyllus trimaculatus
CTCCCCAGCAGAACAGTCTAGGACACCGGGCTCCCAAGCCCAGCTCACCGGGCTCCCCAGCACAGCACACGGGGGCCCCCAACACCACAGCCCGCCTGGCTCTCCAGCAGAGCCTGTTCAAATCACTCCCCAACAGAGCCTGTCCTCACGACTCCCTAGCAGAGCATGTCCACACTTCTCCCCAGCAGCATAGCCCAGCCCACCGGGCTCCGCAGCCCAGCTCACCGTGCTCCGCAGTACAGCACACGGGGGCCCCCTGCACCACAGCCCGCCTGACTCTCCATCAGAGCCTGTTAAACCCTCTCCCCATGAGAGCCAGTCCACACGGCTTCCCAGCACCACAGCCCAGCACACTGGGCTCCGAAGCCCAGATTACTGGGCTCCCGAGCACAGCACACGGGGGCCCTCAGCACCACAGCCCGGCTGGCTCTCCATCAGAGCCTTTTCACACCGCTCCCCGACAGAGCCTGTCCACACGGCTCCCCAGCACCACAGCCCAGCACACGGGGCTCCACAGCCCAGAACACCGGGCCCCCCGGCACAGCACACGGGGGCCCCCAACACCACAGCACACCTGGATTTCCATCAGAGCCTGTTCACACCGCTCCCCAGCAGAGCCTGTCTACAAGGCTCCCCAGCAACACAGCCCAGCACACCGGACTCCACAGCCCAGCTCACCGGGCTCCCCAGCCCAGCTCACCTGGCTCCCCACCACAGCACACGGGGGCCCCCAACACCACAGCACACCTGGATTTCCATCAGAGCCTGTTCACACCGCTCCCCAGCAGAGCCTGTCTACAAGGCTCCCCAGCAACACAGCCCAGCACACCGGGCTCCCCAGCAAAGCACACGGGGCCCCCCAGCACAACAGCCCTCCTTGCTCTACATCAGAGCCTGTTCAAACCGCTCCCCAGCCGAGCCTATCCACACGGCTCCCCAGCACCACAGCCCAGCACACCGGGCTCCCCAGCACAGCTCAACGGGCTCCCCAGCACAGCACACGGGACAACCCAGCACCACAGCCCGCCTGGTTCTCCATCAGAGCCTGTTCACACCGCTCCCCAGCAGAGCCTGTCCACACGGCTCCCCAGCACCACAGCCCAAAGCACCGGGCTCTGAAGCCCAGCTCAACGGGCTCCCCAGCACAGCACACAGGGCCCCCCAGAACCACAGCCCGCCTGGCTCTCCATCAGAGCCATTTCACACCGCTCCCCAGCAGAGCCTGTCCACACGGCTCCCCAACAGCACAGCCCAGCACACCGGGCTGCCCAGCCCAGCTCACCGGGCTCCCCAGCAAAGCACACGGGGGCCCCCAACACCACAGCCCGCCTGGCTATCCATCAGAGCCTGTTCACACCGCTACCCAGCAGAGTCTTTCTACACGGTTCGCCAGCACCACATCCCAGCACACCGGGCTCCCCAGCCAAGCTCTACGGGCTCCCGAGCACAGCACACGGGGGCCCCCAGCACAACAGCCCGCCTGGCTCTCCATCAGAGCCATTTCACACCGCTCCCCAGCAGAGCCTGTCCACACAACTCCCCAGCACCACAGCCCAGAACACTGGGCTCCCCAGCCTTCCTCAACGGGCTACCCAGCACAGCACACGGGGCCCCCCACCACCACAGCCCGCCTGGCTCTACAGCAGACCTTATTCAAACCACTCCCCAGCAGAGCCTATCCACACGGCTCCCCAGCACCACAGCCCGCCTGACTCTCCATCAGAGCCTGTTCACTCCGCTCACCAGCAGATCCTGTTCACACCGCTCCGCAGCAGAACCTGTCTACGAGGCTCCCCAGCACAACAGCAAAGCACACCGGGCTCCCGAGCCCACCTCACCGGGATCCCCAGCACAGCACACGGGGCCCCCCACCACCACAGCCCGCCTGGCTATCCAGCAGACCTTATTCAAACCACTCCCCAGCAGAGCCTGTCCACACGGCTCCCCAGCAGAGCCTGTCCACACGGCTCCCCAGCACCACAGCCCAGCACACCGGGCTCCCCAGAACAGCACACCGGGCACCCCAGCACCACAGCCCGCCTGGCTCTCCATC
Organism: Dascyllus trimaculatus; assembly: GCA_024666655.1. NCBI lineage: Eukaryota > Metazoa > Chordata > Actinopteri > Pomacentridae > Dascyllus > Dascyllus trimaculatus. Next base: position 2,054 of record JAMOIN010001183.1, read on the forward strand.
AGAGACTGTTCACACCGCTCCCCAGCAGAGACTGTTCACACCGCTCCCCAGCACAGCCTGTCTACACGGCTCCCCAGCAGCACAGCCCAGCTTACCGGGCTCCCCAGCCCTGCTTACCGGGCTCCCCAGCACTGGACACGGGGGCCCCCAGAACCACAGGCCGCCTGGCTCTCCAGCAGAGCTTGTTTACACTGCTCCCCAGTAGAGCCTGTCCACAGGGCTCCCCAGCAGCAGAGCCCAGCACACCGGGCTCCCCAGCCGATGTCACCGGGCTCCCCAGCAAGGCACACGGGCCCCCCAGCACCACAGCCCGCCTGGCTCTCAAGCAGAGCCTGTTCATAACGCTCTGCAGCAGAGCCTGTCCACACCGCTCCCAAGCACGACAGCCCAGCACACCGGGCTCCGCAGCACAGCACACGGGGCCCCCCAGCACCACAGCACGCCTGGCTCTCCATCAGAACCTGTTCAACCCTCTCCCCAGCAGAGCCTGTCCACACGACTCCCCAGCACCAAAGCCCAGCACACCGGGTTCCCCAGCCCAACTCAACGGGCTCCCCAGCACAGCACACTTGCCCCCCCAATACAGCACACGGGGCTACCCAGCACAACAGCCCGCCTGGCTCTCCATCAGAGTCTGTTCAACCCTCTCCCCAGCAGAGCCTTTCCACTCGGCTTCCCAGCACCAAAACCCAGCACACTGGGCTCCGAAGCCCAGCTCACTGGGCTCCCGAGTACAGCACACGGGGGCCCACAGCACCACAGCCCGGCTGGCTCTCCATCAGAGCATGTTCACACCGTTCAACAGCACAGCCTGTCTACACGGCTCGCCATCACCACAGCAAAGCACACAGGGATCCCCAGCCCAGCTCACCGGGCTCCTGAGCACAGCTCACGGGGGCCCCCAGCACCACAGCCCGCCTGGCTCTCCATCAGGTCCTGTTCACACCCCTCCGCAGCAGAGCCTGTCTACACGGCTCCCCAGCACAAAAGCCCAGCACACCGGGCTCCCCAGCCCAGCTCACCGGGCTCCCCAGGACAGCACACGGTCCCCCCCAGCACTACAGCCCGCCTAGGTCTCCATCAAATCCTGTTCACACCGCTCCCCAGCAGAGCCTGTCCACACGGCTCCCCAGCACCACAGCCCAGAACACTGGGCTCCCCAGCATACCCCACCGGGCCCACTACACACATCACACGGGGGCGCCCAGAATCACAGCCCGCCTGGCTCTCCATCAGAGCCAGTTCACAAAGCTCCGCAGCAGAGCCTGTCTACACGGATCCCCAGCACCACAGCCCAGCTCACCGGGCTCTCCAGCACTGCACACAGGGGCCCCCCAGCACCACAGCCCGCCTGGCTCTCGAGCAGAGCCTGTTCAAACCACTCCCCCAGCAGAGCCGGTCCACATGGCTCCCCAGCACCACAGCCAAGCAAACCGGGCTCCCCATGCATGCTCACCCGGCTCCCCAGCACAGCACACGGGGGCCCCCACCACAGCTCACCGGGCTCCCCTGAACCACAGCCCGCCTGGCTCTCTATCAGAGCCTGTTCACCCCGCTCCCCAGCCGAGCCTGTCCACACGGCTCCCCAGCACCACAGCCCAGCACACAGGGCTCCCCAGCACAGCACACGGGTCCCCCCAGCACCACAGCCCGCCTGGCTCTCCATCAGAACCTGTTCAACCCTCTCCCCAGAAGAGCCTGTCCACACGGCTCCCCAGCACCACAGCACAGCACACCGGGCTCCCCAGCCCAACTCAACGGGCTCCCCAGCACAGCACACGGGGCCCCACAGCACCACAGCCCGCCTGGCTCTCCATCAGAGCCTGTCTACACGGCTCCCTAGCACCACAGCCCAGCTAACCGTGCCCCCCAGCACCACAGCCCAGCACACCGGGCTCCACATCCCAGCTAAACGGGCTCCGCAGCACAGCACACGGGGGCCCCCAGCACCACAGCCCGCCTGACTCTCCAGCAGAGCCTGTTCACACCGCTCCAAAGAAGAGCCTGTCAACACACCTCCCCAGCAGAACAGCCCAGCACACCGGGCTCCCCAGCCCAGATCACCGCGCTCCCCTGCACCACAGCCCGCCTGGCTCTCCATCAGAGCCTGTTCACACCGCTCCCCAGCAGAGCTTGTCTACACGGCTCCCCAGCAGCACAGCCCAGCACACCGGGCTGCGCATCCCAGTTCACCGGGCTCCCCAGCACAGCACACGGGGGCCCTCAGCATGACAGCCCGGCTGGCTCTCCATCAGAGCATGTTCAGACCGCTCCCCAGCAGAGATTGTCCACACGGCTCCCCAGCAGCACAGCCCAGCACGCCGGGTTCCCCAGCACAGCACACGGGGGCCCCAACCACCAAAGCCCGCCTGGCTCTCCATTAGAGCCTGTTCAAACCACTCCCCAGCAGAGCCTGTCCACTGGGCTCACCAGCAGCACAGCCCAGCACACCGGGTTCCCCAGCCCAGCTCACCGGGCTCCCCAGCACAGCACACGGGGGCCCCCAGCACCACAGCCTGGCTGGCTCTCCAGCCGGGCCTGTTCACACAGCTCCCCAGAAGAGCCAGTATGCACGGCTCCCCAGCAGCACTGCCCAGCTCAGCGGGCTCCACAGCACAGCACACGGGGGCCCCCAGCACCACAGCCCGCCAGGCTCTCCAGCAGAGCCTGTCCACTCGGCTCACCAGCAGCACTGCCCAGCTCACCGGGCTCCCCAGTACAGCACACGGGGGGGCCCAGCAAAGCACACGGGGCCCCCCAGCACCACAGCCCGCCAGGCTCTCCAGCAGAGCCTGTCCACTCGGCTCACCAGCAGCACTGCCCAGCTCACCGGGCTCCCCAGTACAGCACACGGGGGGGCCCAGCAAAGCACACGGGGCCCCCCAGCACCACAGCCCGCCTGGCTCTCCAGCAGAGCTTTTTCAAACCGCTCCCCAGCAGAGCCTTTCTCCACGGGTCCCCAGTAGCACTACCCAGCACACCGCACCACAGCCCGCCTGACTCTCCAGCAGAGCCTGTTCAAACCACTCCCCAGCAGAGCCTGTCCGCACGGCTCCCCAGCGTCACAGCCCAGCTCACCGGACTCCCCAGCACAGCACACGGGCGCCCCCAGCACCACAGCCCGCCTGGCTCTCCAGATGAGCCTGTTCAACCCTCTCCCCAGCAGAGCCTGTCCACACGGCTCCCCAGCAGCACAGCCCAGCGAACTGGCCTCCACAGCCCAGTACACGGGGGCCCCTAGCACAGCACACGGGGGCCTCCAGCAAACCACACGGGGCCCCCCTGCACCACAGCCCGCTAGGCTCTGCAGCAGAGCCTGTCCACACGGCTCCCCACCACCACAGCCCAGCACACCGGGCTCCCCAGCAAAGCACGCGGGGGCCCTCAGCATGACAGCCCGCCTGGCTCTCCATCAGAGCCTGTTCACACCGCTCCGCAGAGCCTGTCCACACGGCTCCCCAGCACCACAGCCCAGCACACCGGGCTCCCCAGCACAGCACACGGGGCCCCCCAGCACCACTGCTCACCTGGCTATCCATCAGAGCCTGTTGAACCCTCTCCCAGGCAGAGCCTGTTCACACCGCTCCCCAGCAGAGCCTGTCTACACGGCTCCCCAGCACCACAGCCCAGCACACGGGGCTCCCCAGCCCTGCTCACCGGGCTCCCCAGCACAGCACACGGGGCCCCCCAGCACCACAGACGGCCTGGCTCTCCAGCAGAGCCTGTTCAAACCACTCCCCAGCAGAGCCTGTCCACACAGCTCCCCAGCAGCACAGCCCAGCACACCGGGCTCCCCGGCCCATCTCACCGGGCTCCCCAGCACAGCACAAGGGGGCCCCCAGCACCACAGCCCGCCTGGCTCTCCATCAGAGCCTGATCAAACCACTCCCCAGCAGAGCCTGTCCACACGGCTCCCCAGTAGCACAGCCCAGCACACCGGGCTGCCCGGCCCAGCTCAACGGGCTCCACAGCCCAGCTCACCGGAATCTCCGGCACAGCACACGGGGCCCCCCAGCACCACAGCCCGCGTTGCTCTCCAGTAGAGCCTGTTCAAACCACTCCCCAGCACAGCCTGTCCACAAGCCTCCCCAGCAGCACAGCCCAGAACACCGGGCTCCCCAGCCCAGCTCACCGGGCTCCCCAGCACAGCACACGGGGGCCCCCAACACCACAGCCCGCATGACTTTCCATCAGAGCCTGTTCACACCGCTCCTCAGCAGAGCCTTTCCACACGGCTCCCCAGCAGCACACCCTAGGACACCAGGCTCCCCAGCCGATCTCACCGGGCTTCGCAGCACAGCACACGGGGCACCCCAGCCCAGCTCACCGGGCTCCCCAGCACAGCACACGGGGTCCCCCAGCACCACAGCCCGCCTGGCTGTCCAGCAGAGCCTGTCCACACCGCTCCCCAGAAGAGCCTGTGCACACGGCTCCCCAGCAGAACAGCCCAGCACACCGGGCTCCCCAGCCCAGCTCAACGGGCTCCCCAGCACAGCACACGGGGCCCGCCAGCACTACAGCAAGCCTGGCTCTCCATCAGAGCCTGTTCACACCACTCCCCAGCAGAGCCTGTCCACACCACTCCCCAGACGAGCCTGTGCACACGGCTCCCCAGCAGAACAGCCCAGCACACCGGGCTGCCCAGCCCAGCTCAACGGGCTCCCCAGCACAGCACACGGGGCCCCCCAGCACCACAGCAAGCCTGGTTCTCCATCAGAGCCTGTTCACACCACTCCCCAGCAGAGCCTGTCCACACGGCTCCCCAGCACCACAGCCCAGCACACCGGGCTCCCCAGCACAGCACACGGGGCCCCCCAGCACCACAGCCCACCTTGCTCTCCATCAAAGCCTGTTTACACCGCTCCCCAGCAGAGCCTGTCCACACGGTTCCCCAGTACCACAGCCCAGCACACCGGGCTCCACAGCACCACAGCCAAACACACGGGGCTCCCCAGCCCAGCACACCGGGCTCCACAGCATAGCACACGGGGCCGCCCAGCACCACAGCCTGCCTGGCTCTCCATCAGAGACTGTTCACACCGCTCCCCAGCAGAGCTTGTCTACACGGATCCCCAGTACCAAAGCCCAGCACACTGGGCTCCCCAGCACCACAGCCCAGCACACCGGGCTACCCAGCCCAGCTCACCAGGCTCCCCAGCACAGCACACTGGGGCCCCCAACACCACAGCCCGCCTGGCTCTCCAGCTTAGCCTGTTCACACCGCTCCCCAGCAGAGCCTGTCCACACGGCTCCCCAGCACCACAGCCCAGCACAAGGGGCTGCGCAGCCCAGCACACCGGGCTCCCCATCACAGCACACGGGGCCCACCAGCACCACAGCCCGCCTGGCTCTCCATCAGAGCCTGTTCAAACCACTCCCCAGCAGAGCCTGTCACCACGGCAACCCAACAGAAAAGCCCAGCACACCGGGGTCCCCAGCCCAGCACACCGGGCACCCCAGCACAGCACACGGGGCCCCCCAGAACCGCAGCCCGAATGGCTCCCCAGCAGAGCCTGTCTACACGGCTCCCCAGCACCACAGCCCAGGACACCGGGCTCCCCAGCACAACAGCCCAGCACACGGGGCCCCCCAGCACCACAGCCCGCCTGACTCTCCATCAGAGCCTGTTCAACCCTCTCCCCATCAGAGCCTGTCCACACGGCTTCCCAGCACCACAGCCCAGCACACTGGGTTCCGAAGCCCAGCTCACTGGGCTCCCGAGCACAGCACACGGGGGCCCCCAGCACCACAGCCCGGCTGGCTCTCCATCAGAGCCTTTTCACACCGCTCCCCGGCAGAGCCTGTCCACACGGCACCCCAGCAGCTCAGCCAAGCACACCGGGCTCCCCAGCGCAACTCACCGGGCCCCCCAGAACAGCACAAGGGGCCCCCCAGCACCACAGCCCGCCTTGCTATCCATCAGAGCCTGTTCACACCGCTCCCCAGCAGAGCCCGTCAACACGGCTCCCCAGCACCATAGCCCAGCACACCGGGCTCCCCAGCACAGCACACGGGGCCCCCCAGCACCACAGCCCGCCTGGCCCTCGAGCAGAGCTTGTTCAAAACACTCCCCAGCAGAGCCTTTCCACACGGCTACCCAGCACCACAGCCCAGCACACCGGGCTCCCCAGCCCAGCTCAACGGGCTCCCCAGCACAGCACACGGGGCCCCCAAGCACCAAAGCCCGCCTTGCTCTCCATCAGAGCCTGTTCACACCGCTCCCTAGCAGAGCATGTCCACACGACTCCTCAGCAGCACAGCCCAGTTCACAGGCCTCCCCATCACAGAACACGGGGCCCCCCAGAACCACAGCCCGCCTCGCTCTCCAGCAGAGCCTGTCCACACGGCTCCCCAGCAGCACAGCCCAGCACACCGGGCTCCCAAGCAATGCACACGGTGGCCCCCAGCACCACAGCCCGCCTGGATGTCCAGCAGAGCCTGTCCACACGGCTCCCCAGCAGAGCCAGTATGCACGGCTCCCCAGCAGCACTGCCCAGAGCACCAGGCTCCCCAGCGCAGCTCACCAGGCTCCCAAGCACAGCACACGGGTGCCCTCAGCATGACAGCCCGCCTGGCTCTCCATCAGAGCCTGTTCAGACCGCTCCCCAGCAGAGCTTGTCCACACGGCTCCCCAGCAGCACAGCCCAGCACACCGGGCTCCCCAGCCCAGCTCACCGGGCTCCCCAGCACAGCACATGGGGGCCCCCAGCACCACAGCCTGCCTGGCTCTCCAGCAGAGCCTGTTCAATCCACTCCCCAGCAGAGCCTGTCCACACGGCTCCCCAGCACCACAGCCCGCCTGGCTCTCCAGCAGAGCCTGTTCACACTTCTCCCCAGCAGAGCCTGTCTACACGGCTCCCCAGCAGAACAGCCCAGCACGCCGGGTTCCCCAGCACAGCACACGGGGGCCCCAAGCACCACAGCCCGCCCGGCTCTCCATCAGAGCCTGTTCAAACCACTCCCCAGCAGGGCCTGTCCACAGGGCTCCCCAGCAGCACAGCCCAGCACACCGGGTTCCCCAACCCAGCTCACCGGGCTCCCCAGTACAGCACACGGGGGCCCCCAGCACCACAGCCTGGCTGGCTCTCCAGCAGAGCCTGTTCACACAGCTCCCCAGAAGAGCCAGTATGCACGGCTCCCCAGCAGCACTGCCCAGCTCAGCGGTCTCCACAGCACAGCACACGGGGGCCCCCAGCACAACAGCCCGCCAGGCTCTCCAGCAGAGCCTGTCCACTCGGCTCACCAGCAGCACAGCCCAGCTCACCGGGCTCCCCAGCACAGCACACGGGGACCCCCAGCACCACAGCCCGAATGGCTCCCCAGCAGAGCCTGTCTACACGGCTCCCCAGCACCACAGCACAGCACACCGGGCTCCCCAGCACTGGACACGGGGGCCCCCAGAACCACAGGCTGCCTGGCTCTCCAGCAGAGCCTGTTCACACCGCTCCGCAGCAGAGCCTGTCCACAGGGCTCCCCAGCACCACAGCCCAGCACACCGGGCTCCCAAGCCGATCTCACAGGGCTCCCCAGCACAGCACACGGGGCACCCGAGCACCACAGCCCCCCTGGCTCTCCAGCAGAGCCTGTTCACACCGCTCCACAGCAGAGCCGGTCAAAACGGCTCCCCAGCAGAACAGCCCAGCCCACCGGGCTCCCCAGCCCAGCAAACCGGGCTCCCCTGCACCACAGCCCGCCTGGCTCTCCATCAGAGCCTGTTCAGACAGCTCCCGAGTAGAGCTTGTCCACACGGCTCCCCAGCAGCACAGCCCAGCACACCGGGCTCCCCAGCCCAGCTCACCGGGCTCCCCAGCACGGCACACGGGGGCCCCCAGCACCACAGCCTACCTGGCTCTCCAGCAGAGCCTCTTCAAACCACTCCCCAGCAGAGCCTGTCCGCACGGCTCCCCAGCACAACAGCCCGCCTGGCTCTCCAGCAGAGCCTGTTCACACTGCTCCCCAGCAGAGCCTGTCTATACGGCTCCCCAGCAGCACAGCCCAGCACGCCGGGTTCCCCAGCACAGCACACGGGGCCCCCAAGCACCACAGCCCGCCTGGCTCTCCATCAGAGCCTGTTCAAACCACTCCCCAGCAGAGCCTGTCCACAGGGCTCCCCAGCAGCACAGCCCAGCACACCGGGCTCCCCTGCCCAGCTCACCGGGCTCCCCAGCACAGCACACGGGGGCCCCCAGCACCACAGCCTGGCTGGCTCTCAAGCAGAGCCTGTTCACACAGCTCCCAAGAAGAGCCAGTATGCACGGCTCCCCAGCAGCACTGCCCAGCTCAGCGGGCTCCAGAGAACAGCACACGGGGGCCCCCAGCACCACAGCCCGCCAGGCTCTCCAGCAGAGCCTGCCCACTCGGCTCACCAGCAGCACTGCCCAGCTCACCGGGCTCCCCAGCACAGCACACGGGGCTTCCCAGCACCACAGCCCGCCTGGCTCTCCATCAGAGCCTGTTCACTCCGCTCCCCAGCAGAGCCTGTCCACACGGCTCCCCAGCACCACTGCCCAGCTCACCGGGCTCCCCAGCACAGCACACGGTGCCCCCCAGAACCACAGCCCGCCTGGCTCTGCAGAAGATCCTGTTCAAACCACTCCCCAGCAGAGCCTGTCCACACGGCTCCCCAGCACCACAGCCCAGCACACCGGGCACCCAAGCCAAGTTCAACGGGCCCCCCAGCACAGCACACGGGGGCCCCCAGCACCACAGCCCACCTGGTTCTCCAGCATAGCCTGTTAACACCGCTCCGCAGAAGAGCCTGTCTCCACGGTTCGCAAGCACCACAGCCCAGCACACCGGGCTCCCATGCCGATCTCACAGGGCTCCCCAGCACAGCACACGGGGGCCCCCAGCACCACAGCCCGCCTGGCTCTCCATCAGAGCCTGTTCACACCGCTCCCCAGAAGAGCCTGTCTACACGGTTCGCAAGCACCACAGCCCAGCACACCGGGCTCCCATGACGATCTCATAGGGCTCCCCAGAACAGCACACGGGGGCCCCCAGCACCACAGCCCGTCTGGCTCTCCATCAGAGCCTGTTCACACCGCTCCCCAGCAGAGCCTTTCAACGCTGCTCCCCAGCACCACGGCCCAGCACACCGGGCTCCCCAGCCCAGCACACGGGAGCCCCCAGCACAGCTCACCGGGCTCCCCTGAACCACAGCCCACCTGGCTCTCCATCAGAGCCTGTTCAACCCTCTCCCCAGCAGAGCCAGTATGCACGGCTCCCCAGCAGCACTACCCAGAACACTAGGCTCCCCAGCGCAGCTCACCAGGCTCTACAGCACAGCACACGGGGGCCCCCAGCACCACAGCCCGCCAGGCTCTGCAGCAGAGCCTGTACACACGGCTCACCAGCACCACAGCCCAGCACAGGGGGCACCACAGTACAGCACACGGGGGCCCCCAGCAAACAACACGGGGCCCCCCTGCACAACAGCCCGCCTGGCTCTCCAGCAGGGCCTGCTCAAACCGCTCCCCAGCAGAGCCTGTCCACACGGCTCCCCAGCACCACAGCCCAGCACACCGGGCTCCCCAGCCCAGCTCACCGTTCTCAGCAGCACAGCACACGGGGGCCCCAAGCACCACAGCCCGCCTGGATCTCCAGCAGAGCCTTTCCACACGGCTCCCCAGCACAACAGCCCAGCACACTGGGCTCCCCAGCCCAGCTAACAGGTCTCCTCAGCACTGGACACGGGGGCCCCCAGAACCATAGGCCGCCTGGCTCTCCAGCAGAGTCTGTTAACACCGCTCCCCAGCAGAGCCTGTCCACAGGGCTCCCCAGCAGCACAGCCCAGCACACCGGGCTCCCCAGCCGATCTCACCAGGCTCCCCAGCAAGGCACACGGGGCCCCCCAGCACCACAGCCCATCTGGCTCTCCATCAGAGCCTGTTCACACCGCTCCCCAGCAGAGCCTGTCTACAGGGCTACCCAGCAGCACAGCCCAGCACACCGGGCTCCATAGCCGATATCACCGGGCTCCGCAGCACAGCACACGGGGCCCCCCAGCACCAGAGCCCAGCACACCGGGCTCCCCAGCACGGCACACGGGGGCCCCCAGCATCACGGCCCGCCTGGCTCTCCATCAGAGCCTGTTCACACCGCTCCCCAGCAGCACAGAAAAGCACACCGGGTTCCCCAGCAAAGCACACGGGGGCCCCCAGCACCACGGCCCGCCTGGCTCTCCAGCAGAGCCTGTTCAAACCACTCCCAAGCAGAGCCGGTCAACACGGCTCCCCAGCAGCACAGCCCAGCACACTGGCCTCCCCCGCCGATCTCACCGGGCTGCGTAGCACAGCACACGGGGCCCCCCAGCACCATAGCCCGCGTTGTTCTCCATCAACGCCTGTTCAAACCACTCCCCAGCAGAGCCTGTCTACACGGCAGCCCAGCAGCTAAGCCCAGCACACCGGGCCCCGCAGCCCAGCTAACCGGGCTACCGAGCACAGCACACTGGGGCCTCCCAGCACCACTGCCCGCCTGGCTCTCCATCAGAGCCTGTTCATACAGCTCCCCAGCAGAGCCCGTCTACACGGCTCCCCAGCACCACAGCCCAGCTCACCGGGCTCCCAAGCCCAGCTCACCTGGCTCTCCAGCACAGCACACGGGGCCCCCCAGCACAACAGCCCGCCTTGCTCCCCATCAGAGCCTGTTCATACAGCTCCCCAGCAGAGCCCGTCTACACGGCTCCGCAGCACCACAGTCCATCACACCGGGCTCCCCAGCACAGCACACGGGGCCCCCCAGCACCACAGCCCGCCTGGCTCTCCAGCAGAGCCTTTCCACCCGGCTCCCCAGCACAAAAGCCCAGCACACCGGGCTCCCCAGCCCAGCTCAACGGACTCCCCAGCACAGCACACGGGGCACCCCAGCACCACAGCCGGCCTGGCTGTCCAGCAGAACCTGTTCAAACCACTCCCCAGCAGGGCCTGTTCAACCCTCTCCCCATCAGAGCCTGTCCACACGGCTTCCCAGCACCACAGCCCAGCACACTGGGATCCAAAGCCCAGCTCACTGGGCTCCCGAGCACAGCACACGGGGGCCACCAGCACCACAGCCCGGCTGGCTCTCCATTAGAGCCTTTTCTCTCCGCTCCCCGGCAGAGCCTGTCCACACGGCTCCCCAGCAGCACAGCCCAGCACACCGGGCTCCCCAGCAAAGCTCACCAGGGTCCCCAGCACAGAACACGGGGCCCCCCCGGCACCACAGCCTGCCAGGCTCTCCAGCAGAGCCTGTTCAAACCACCCCCCAGAAGAGCCTGTCCACACGGCTCCCCAGCACCACAGCCCAGCACACCTGGCTCCCCAGCACAGCACACGGGGCCCCCCAGCACCACAGCCCGCCTTGCTCTCCAGCAATGCCTGTTCAAACCACTCCCCAGCAGAGCCTGTACACACGGCTCCCCAGCACCACAGCCCAGCACACCGGGCTCTCCAGCACAGCACACGGGGCCCCCCAGCACCACAGCCCGCCTGGCTCTCCATCAGAGCCCTTTCACACCGCTCCGCAGCAGAGCCTGTCTACACGGCTCCCCATTACCAAAGCCCAGCACACCGGGCTCCCCAGCACCACAGCCCAGCACACGGGGCTCCCCAGGCCAGCACACCGGACTCCCCAGCACACCAGACCAGGCCCCCCAGCACCACAGCCCGAATGGCTCCCCAGCAGAGCCTGTCTACACGGCTCCCCAGCACCACAGCTCAGCACACCGGGCTCCCCAGATCAGCTCAACGGGCTCCCCAGCACAGCACACGGGGCCCCCCAGCACCACAGCCCGCCTGGCTCTCCATCAGAGCCTGTTCACACAGCTCCCCAGCAGAGCCTGTCCACACGGCTCCCCAGAAGCACAGCCCATCACACCGGGCTCCCCGGCCCAGCCCACCGGGCTCACCAGCACAGCACACGGGGCCCCCCAGCACCATTGCCCGCGTTGTTCTCCATCAACGCCTGTTCAAACCACTCCCCAGCACAGCCTGTCCACACGGCTCCCCAACACCACAGCCCAGCACACCGGGCTCCCCAGCACAGCACACGGGGCCCCCCAGCACCACAGCCCTCCTGGCTCTCCATCAGAGCCTATTCAAACCACTCCCCAACAGAGCCTGTCCACACGGCTCCCCAGCACCACAGCCCAGCACACTGGGCTCCCCAGCCCAGCTCAACGGGCTCCCCAGGACAGCACACGGTCCCCCTGAGCACCACAGCCCGCCTGGCTCTCCATCAGAGCCTGTTCAAACCACTCCCCAGCAGAGCGAGTCCACAGGGCTCCCAAGCACCACAGCCCAGCACACCGGGCTGCCCAGCCCAGCTCACCGGGCTCCCCAGCACAGCACACGGTCCCACCCAGCACCATAGCCCGCCTGGCTCTCCATAAGAGCCTGTTTAAACCTGTCCCCAGCAGCAAAGCACAGCACACCGGGCTCCCCAGCCCAGCTCACCGGGCTCCCCGGGACATCACACGGGTGCCCCCAGCACCACAGCCCGCCTGGCTCTCCAGAAGAGCCTGTTCAAACCATTCCCCAGCAGAGCCTGTCCACACGGCTCCCCAGAAGGACAGCCCAGCTCATCGGGCTCCCCAGCCCAGCTCACCGGACTCCCCAGCACAGAACACGGGGGCCCCCAGAACATCAGCCCGCCTGACTCTCCCTCAGTGCCTGTTCACACCGCTCCCCAGCAGAGCCTGTCCACACGGCTCCCCAGCACCACAGCCCAGAACACCGGGCTCTCCAGCCCAAATCAACGGGCTCCCAAGCACACAACACGGGGCCCCCCAGCAGCACAGCCCGTCTGGCTCTCCATCAGAGCCTGTCCACACCGCTCCCCAGCAGAGCCTGTCCTCACGCCTCCCCAGCTCCACAGCCCAGCACACCGGGCTCCCCAGCCCAGCTCACAGGGCTCCCCAGCACAGCACACGGTGGCCCCCCGCACCATAGCCCGCCTGGCTCTCCAGCAGAGACTCTTCAAACCACTCCCCAGCATAGCCTGTCCACACGGCTCCCAAGCAGCACAGCCCAGCACACCGGTCTCCCCAGCCCAGCTCACCGGGCTCCCCACCGCAGCACACGGGGGCCCCCAGCAACACAGCGCGCCTTGCTCTCCAGCAGAGCCTGTTCACAAAGCTCCCCAGAAGAGCCTGTCTAAACGGCTCCCCAGCAGCCCCGCACACCGCAGTACAGCCCGCCTGGGTCTCCATCAGAGCCTGTTCACAGCGCTCCGCAGCAGAGCCAGTTTACACGGCTCCCCAGCACCACAGCCCAGCACACTGGTCTCCCCAGCCCAGCTCACCGATCTCCCCAGCACGGCACACGGGGCCCCCCATCACAACAGCCCGCCTGGCTTTCCAGCAGAGCCTTTTCAAACCACTCCCCAGCAGAGCCGGTCCACACGGCTCCCCAGTACCACAGTCCAGCACACCGGGCTCCCCAGCCCAACTTAACGGGCTCCCCAGCACAGCACACGGGCCCCCCCAGCACAGCACACGGGGCTACCCAGCACAACAGCCCGCCTGGCTCTCCATCAGAGCCTGTTCAACCCTCTCCCCAGCAGAGCCTGTACACACGGCTTCCCAGCACCACTGCCCAGCTCACTGGGCTCCCGAGTACAGCACACGGGGGCCCCCAGCACCACAGCCCGGCTGGCTCTCCATCAAAGCCTGTTCACACCTTTCAACAGCACAGCCTGTCTACACGGCTCGCCATCACCACAGC
>JAMOIN010001734.1:0-15745 GCA_024666655.1 Dascyllus trimaculatus
ACTTACAAAGGTACTGTTCACACAACCAGGACTCCTCTTCATCCTTGAAAAATCAACATTTTGGCAACTCAAGACGAGTTTGTTTCCAATCAATTCCTAGACTAAGCATGAGCCGATGCACAGGTTAAAAACACTACCCCAACAAGAAGCACTTGCTGCATGGAAAAACACAGTCAGTGCTCCTGTTAGGGTAATATTAATAACCATCTCCATGCCATGATATGATCCTCCATGGAATGTTTAATCTCCAAAAAGGTTCTATGTGATCTGTGGATGATCAAGGCCTATGTCACAACCAAGACAACCCCAAAGAGAAGCACTTGTGAATACAAAAATCATGAGTGTTTCCTTTGAGGTGGTCTTAGTTTGACTCACATTCAAGTATATCCAAAATTCACATACAAAGTTGCTTGGGTCGGTTCAAACTGCCCCAACAAGTAGCACTTACTCATTTCAACAGTCAAGTCAGTGCTCAAGTTAGGGGAATACAAACGACTTACAAAGGTACTGGTCACACAACCAGGACTCCTCTTCATCCTTGAAAAATCAACATTTTGGCAACTCAAGACGAGTTTATTTCAAATCAATTCCTAGACTAAGCATGAGCCGACGCACAGGTTAAAAACACTACCCCAACAAGAAGCACTTGCTGCATGGAAAAACACAGTCAGTGCTCCTGTTAGGGTAATATTAATAACCATCTTCAAGCCATGATATGGTCCACCATGGAATGTTTAAACTCAAGAAAGGTGCTATGTGATCTATGGATGATCAAGGCCTTTGTCACAACCAAGACAACCCCAAAGAGAAGCACTTGTGAATACAAAAATCATGAGTGTTTCCTTTGAGGTGGTCTGAGTTTGACTCACATTCAAGTATATCCAAAATTCACATACAAAGTTGCTTGGGTCGGTTCAAACTGCCCCAACAAGTAGCACTTACTCATTTCAACAGTCAAGTCAGTGCTCAAGTTAGGGGAATACAAACGACTTACAAAGGTACTGTTCACACAACCAGGACTCCTTTTCATCCTTGAAAAATCAACATTTTGGCAATTTTTGACAGCAACACTACCCCAACAATTAGCACTTACTGTAATCACACGTCAAGTCAGTGCTTGTGTTAGAGTAATGTTGGTGGGCAGCTGATGAAATGATGTGCTCATTTAAAATGGCTGTACAAGTCACACACAAAACAACCCCAAAGAGAAGCACTTATGAACACAAGAACCATCAGTGTCTCCCTTTGAGCTGATCTGCATGTCATACGCATCACATCTATCTTCACTTAGGGTCCAGAGCATTTGTCATGTACAAGCGCCCCAACAAGATGCACTTACTGAATTCAAAGACAAGTTAATGCTTAATGTTGGGCCAATGAGACAGACACACATCTAATGAGCAGTCTTCCTTACTTGCCTCTTCCTTAGTCCAGATGATGGCATTGCTTTCCTCTGTGCAGGGTCTCCATCACAGCAAGTCTGGTGTTTCTTCAACACATTTGGCCATCTTAAATACTGAATGGCACCATTTCTAGCCAACTCCGCCCTGTTCGGCACATAGTTTCAATGGTCCAGGTATTGTTGAGCCTAACGACCGTGCCATCAGATTAGTTGATGAGCTTGCAAAAAGGTTTCAGTCAGATGATTACCAGCAATGTCTGGCCATTTCTTGCTTTCCACTTGGAACTCAATCAAAATTTCCACAGAGCAGCATCAATTCAGAGGAAGAAAGGAGAGCTTACTTGATGCAACTTGTTTTTACTTCATTTAAGTCCACCCAACATGGACTTTAAAAAAAGGGGGCGGCTCAAACACTGTGTCACTGCATTTCAAGCAAAATTACAAATTGGTCAAATGCACAAAGGGGTTCAGTCCTAAATATTATACCAACTTCAAAGCCCTTGCCATTATTTTGATGGAAGAATGTGAGTCAATCTGAAGTGTATTTCAAATCAATGCTTAGACTGAGCATGAGCCAATGCACAGGTTAATAACATCACCCCAACAAGAAGCACTTGCTGCAAGGACAAACACAGTCAGTGCTCCTGTTAGGGTCATATTAATAACCATCTTCAAGCCATGATGTGGTCCACCATGGAATGTTTAAACTCAAGAAAGGTGCTATGTGATCTATGGATGATCAAGGCCTTTGTCACAACCAAGACAACCCCAAAGAGAAGCACTTGTGAATACAAAAATCATGAGTGCTTCCTTTGAGGTGGTCTGAGTTTGACTCACATTCAAGTATATCCAAAATTCACATACAAAGTTGCTTGGGTCGGTTCAAACTGCCCCAACAAGTAGCACTTACTCATTTCAACAGTCAAGTCAGTGCTCAAGTTAGGGGAATACAATCGACTTACAAAGGTACTGTTCACACAACCAGGACTCCTCTTCATCCTTGAAAAATCAACATTTTGGCAACTCAAGACGAGTTTGTTTCCAATCAATTCCTAGACTAAGCATGAGCCGATGCACAGGTTAAAAACACTACCCCAACAAGAAGCACTTGCTGCATGGAAAAACACAGTCAGTGCTCCTGTTAGGGTAATATTAATAACCATCTCCATGCCATGATATGATCCTCCATGGAATGTTTAATCTCCAAAAAGGTTCTATGTGATCTGTGGATGATCAAGGCCTATGTCACAACCAAGACAACCCCAAAGAGAAGCACTTGTGAATACAAAAATCATGAGTGTTTCCTTTGAGGTGGTCTTAGTTTGACTCTCATTCAAGTATATCCAAAATTCACATACAAAGTTGCTTGGGTCGGTTCAAACTGCCCCAACAAGTAGCACTTACTCATTTCAACAGTCAAGTCAGTGCTCAAGTTAGGGGAATACAAACGACTTACAAAGGTACTGGTCACACAACCAGGACTCCTCTTCATCCTTGAAAAATCAACATTTTGGCAACTCAAGACGAGTTTATTTCAAATCAATTCCTAGACTAAGCATGAGCCGATGCACAGGTTAAAAACACTACCCCAACAAGAAGCACTTGCTGCATGGAAAAACACAGTCAGTGCTCCTGTTAGGGTAATATTAATAACCATCTTCAAGCCATGATATGGTCCACCATGGAATGTTTAAACTCAAGAAAGGTGCTATGTGATCTATGGATGATCAAGGCCTTTGTCACAACCAAGACAACCCCAAAGAGAAGCACTTGTGAATACAAAAATCATGAGTGTTTCCTTTGAGGTGGTCTGAGTTTGACTCACATTCAAGTATATCCAAAATTCACATACAAAGTTGCTTGGGTCGGTTCAAACTGCCCCAACAAGTAGCACTTACTCATTTCAACAGTCAAGTCAGTGCTCAAGTTAGGGGAATACAAACGACTTACAAAGGTACTGTTCACACAACCAGGACTCCTTTTCATCCTTGAAAAATCAACATTTTGGCAATTTTTGACAGCAACACTACCCCAACAATTAGCACTTACTGTAATCACACGTCAAGTCAGTGCTTGTGTTAGAGTAATGTTGGTGGGCAGCTGATGAAATGATGTGCTCATTTAAAATGGCTGTACAAGTCACACACAAAACAACCCCAAAGAGAAGCACTTATGAACACAAGAACCATCAGTGTCTCCCTTTGAGCTGATCTGCATGTCATACGCATCACATCTATCTTCACTTAGGGTCCAGAGCATTTGTCATGTACAAGCGCCCCAACAAGATGCACTTACTGAATTCAAAGACAAGTTAATGCTTAATGTTGGGCCAATGAGACAGACACACATCTAATGAGCAGTCTTCCTTACTTGCCTCTTCCTTAGTCCAGATGATGGCATTGCTTTCCTCTGTGCAGGGTCTCCATCACAGCAAGTCTGGTGTTTCTTCAACACATTTGGCCATCTTAAATACTGAATGGCACCATTTCTAGCCAACTCCGCCCTGTTCGGCACATAGTTTCAATGGTCCAGGTATTGTTGAGCCTAACGACCGTGCCATCAGATTAGTTGATGAGCTTGCAAAAAGGTTTCAGTCAGATGATTACCAGCAATGTCTGGCCATTTCTTGCTTTCCACTTGGAACTCAATCAAAATTTCCACAGAGCAGCATCAATTCAGAGGAAGAAAGGAGAGCTTACTTGATGCAACTTGTTTTTACTTCATTTAAATCCACCCAACATGGACTTTAAAAAAAGGGGGCGGCTCAAACACTGTGTCACTGCATTTCAAGCAAAATTACAAATTGGTCAAATGCACAAAGGGGTTCAGTCCTAAATATTATACCAACTTCAAAGCCCTTGCCATTATTTTGATGGAAGAATGTGAGTCAATCTGAAGTGTATTTCAAATCAATGCTTAGACTGAGCATGAGCCAATGCACAGGTTAATAACATCACCCCAACAAGAAGCACTTGCTGCAAGGACAAACACAGTCAGTGCTCCTGTTAGGGTCATATTAATAACCATCTTCAAGCCATGATATGGTCCACCATGGAATGTTTAAACTCAAGAAAGGTGCTATGTGATCTATGGATGATCAAGGCCTTTGTCACAACCAAGACAACCCCAAAGAGAAGCACTTGTGAATACAAAAATCATGAGTGCTTCCTTTGAGGTGGTCTGAGTTTGACTCACATTCAAGTACCGTATTTTCACGACCATAGAGCGCACCGTACTAAAAGGCGCAGTCTCAGTTTTGTGTGCCATTACTGTATTTAACACACACATAAGGCGCACCGTGTTATAGGGCGCGGGTTTTATATACAATCCACGCCCACACTTCTCCCGTTAACGTTCTCATGGTGTCCTCTCCTACGTCCGCCTTACATCAACAACACACACACAAGCATACAAGTGTGTATTTAAAAATAGAGTGGGAGCAAAACTGAGTTTGGTTGTGCTTTATTTAAGTATTAATTACAAAGTACTAACATCAATCATCAATGTTTTACCGGTAATGTCATCAGTCAAACCCCTCGAAGTCCTCATCCTCTGTGTCTGAATTGAACAGCAGCGCTAAATTTCTATCTAACATGACAGGCTCACTTTCCTCACTGTCAGACTCACTTTCCGTGCCGTGCTGCTCCTCGGAAATGATGCCGGCTTTTGCGAACGCTCGAACAACAGTGTCAGCAGACACGTTAGCCCAAGCATGAACAATCCATTCACAAATTGTAGCGTAACTCGCCCGCCGCTGCCTTCCACTCTTGGTGAAACTGTGCACTTGCGGCTGCACGATTCCCATGTTCCTCCGCGTAGCTGATGGCCTTCAGTTTAAGCTGAGCTTCATATGCGTGTCTCTTCGCCATTTTTAGGGGTTGTTAAAACAACAATGTTTTGCATAACGCACATACCCGTTCTTTTATATACAATCCACGCCCACTTCACCCTTTAACGTTCTCATGGTGTCCTCTCCTACGTCCGCCTTACAACAACACACAGGGCGCACTGCACTATAGAGCGCACCTCACATTTTGAAGAAAATCTAAGACTTTTATGTGCGCCTTATGGTCGTGAAAATACGGTATATCCAAAATTCACATACAAAGTTGCTTGGGTCGGTTCAAACTGCCCCAACAAGTAGCACTTACTCATTTCAACAGTCAAGTCAGTGCTCAAGTTAGGGGAATACAAACGACTTACAAAGGTACTGTTCACACAACCAGGACTCCTCTTCATCCTTGAAAAATCAACATTTTGGCAACTCAAGACGAGTTTGTTTCCAATCAATTCCTAGACTAAGCATGAGCCGATGCACAGGTTAAAAACACTACCCCAACAAGAAGCACTTGCTGCATGGAAAAACACAGTCAGTGCTCCTGTTAGGGTAATATTAATAACCATCTCCATGCCATGATATGATCCTCCATGGAATGTTTAATCTCCAAAAAGGTTCTATGTGATCTGTGGATGATCAAGGCCTATGTCACAACCAAGACAACCCCAAAGAGAAGCACTTGTGAATACAAAAATCATGAGTGTTTCCTTTGAGGTGGTCTTAGTTTGACTCACATTCAAGTATATCCAAAATTCACATACAAAGTTGCTTGGGTCGGTTCAAACTGCCCCAACAAGTAGCACTTACTCATTTCAACAGTCAAGTCAGTGCTCAAGTTAGGGAATACAAACGACTTACAAAGGTACTGGTCACACAACCAGGACTCCTCTTCATCCTTGAAAAATCAACATTTTGGCAACTCAAGACGAGTTTATTTCAAATCAATTCCTAGACTAAGCATGAGCCGATGCACAGGTTAAAAACACTACCCCAACAAGAAGCACTTGCTGCATGGAAAAACACAGTCAGTGCTCCTGTTAGGGTAATATTAATAACCATCTTCAAGCCATGATATGGTCCACCATGGAATGTTTAAACTCAAGAAAGGTGCTATGTGATCTATGGATGATCAAGGCCTTTGTCACAACCAAGACAACCCCAAAGAGAAGCACTTGTGAATACAAAAATCATGAGTGTTTCCTTTGAGGTGGTCTGAGTTTGACTCACATTCAAGTATATCCAAAATTCACATACAAAGTTGCTTGGGTCGGTTCAAACTGCCCCAACAAGTAGCACTTACTCAGTTCAACAGTGAAGTCAGTGCTCAAGTTAGGGGAATACAAACGACTTACAAAGGTACTGTTCACACAACCAGGACTCCTTTTCATCCTTGAAAAATCAACATTTTGGCAATTTTTGACAGCAACACTACCCCAACAATTAGCACTTACTGTAATCACACGTCAAGTCAGTGCTTGTGTTAGAGTAATGTTGGTGGGCAGCTGATGAAATGATGTGCTCATTTAAAATGGCTGTACAAGTCACACACAAAACAACCCCAAAGAGAAGCACTTATGAACACAAGAACCATCAGTGTCTCCCTTTGAGCTGATCTGCATGTCATACACATCACATCTATCTTCACTTAGGGTCCAGAGCATTTGTCATGTACAAGCGCCCCAACAAGATGCACTTACTGAATTCAAAGACAAGTTAATGCTTAATGTTGGGCCAATGAGACAGACACACATCTAATGAGCAGTCTTCCTTACTTGCCTCTTCCTTAGTCCAGATGATGGCATTGCTTTCCTCTGTGCAGGGTCTCCATCACAGCAAGTCTGGTGTTTCTTCAACACATTTGGCCATCTTAAATACTGAATGGCACCATTTCTAGCCAACTCCGCCCTGTTCGGCACATAGTTTCAATGGTCCAGGTATTGTTGAGCCTAACGACCGTGCCATCAGATTAGTTGATGAGCTTGCAAAAAGGTTTCAGTCAGATGATTACCAGCAATGTCTGGCCATTTCTTGCTTTCCACTTGGAACTCAATCAAAATTTCCACAGAGCAGCATCAATTCAGAGGAAGAAAGGAGAGCTTACTTGATGCAACTTGTTTTTACTTCATTTAAATCCACCCAACATGGACTTTAAAAAAAGGGGGCGGCTCAAACACTGTGTCACTGCATTTCAAGCAAAATTACAAATTGGTCAAATGCACAAAGGGGTTCAGTCCTAAATATTATACCAACTTCAAAGCCCTTGCCATTATTTTGATGGAAGAATGTGAGTCAATCTGAAGTGTATTTCAAATCAATGCTTAGACTGAGCATGAGCCAATGCACAGGTTAATAACATCACCCCAACAAGAAGCACTTGCTGCAAGGACAAACACAGTCAGTGCTCCTGTTAGGGTCATATTAATAACCATCTTCAAGCCATGATATGGTCCACCATGGAATGTTTAAACTCAAGAAAGGTGCTATGTGATCTATGGATGATCAAGGCCTTTGTCACAACCAAGACAACCCCAAAGAGAAGCACTTGTGAATACAAAAATCATGAGTGCTTCCTTTGAGGTGGTCTGAGTTTGACTCACATTCAAGTACCGTATTTTCACGACCATAGAGCGCACCGTACTAAAAGGCGCAGTCTCAGTTTTGTGTGCCATTACTGTATTTAACACACACATAAGGCGCACCGTGTTATAGGGCGCGGGTTTTATATACAATCCACGCCCACACTTCTCCCGTTAACGTTCTCATGGTGTCCTCTCCTACGTCCGCCTTACATCAACAACACACACACAAGCATACAAGTGTGTATTTAAAAATAGAGTGGGAGCAAAACTGAGTTTGGTTGTGCTTTATTTAAGTATTAATTACAAAGTACTAACATCAATCATCAATGTTTTACCGGTAATGTCATCAGTCAAACCCCTCGAAGTCCTCATCCTCTGTGTCTGAATTGAACAGCAGCGCTAAATTTCTATCTAACATGACAGGCTCACTTTCCTCACTGTCAGACTCACTTTCCGTGCCGTGCTGCTCCTCGGAAATGATGCCGGCTTTTGCGAACGCTCGAACAACAGTGTCAGCAGACACGTTAGCCCAAGCATGAACAATCCATTCACAAATTGTAGCGTAACTCGCCCGCCGCTGCCTTCCACTCTTGGTGAAACTGTGCACTTGCGGCTGCACGATTCCCATGTTCCTCCGCGTAGCTGATGGCCTTCAGTTTAAGCTGAGCTTCATATGCGTGTCTCTTCGCCATTTTTAGGGGTTGTTAAAACAACAATGTTTTGCATAACGCACATACCCGTTCTTTTATATACAATCCACGCCCACTTCACCCTTTAACGTTCTCATGGTGTCCTCTCCTACGTCCGCCTTACAACAACACACAGGGCGCACTGCACTATAGAGCGCACCTCACATTTTGAAGAAAATCTAAGACTTTTATGTGCGCCTTATGGTCGTGAAAATACGGTATATCCAAAATTCACATACAAAGTTGCTTGGGTCGGTTCAAACTGCCCCAACAAGTAGCACTTACTCATTTCAACAGTCAAGTCAGTGCTCAAGTTAGGGGAATACAAACGACTTACAAAGGTACTGTTCACACAACCAGGACTCCTCTTCATCCTTGAAAAATCAACATTTTGGCAACTCAAGACGAGTTTGTTTCCAATCAATTCCTAGACTAAGCATGAGCCGATGCACAGGTTAAAAACACTACCCCAACAAGAAGCACTTGCTGCATGGAAAAACACAGTCAGTGCTCCTGTTAGGGTAATATTAATAACCATCTCCATGCCATGATATGATCCTCCATGGAATGTTTAATCTCCAAAAAGGTTCTATGTGATCTGTGGATGATCAAGGCCTATGTCACAACCAAGACAACCCCAAAGAGAAGCACTTGTGAATACAAAAATCATGAGTGTTTCCTTTGAGGTGGTCTTAGTTTGACTCTCATTCAAGTATATCCAAAATTCACATACAAAGTTGCTTGGGTCGGTTCAAACTGCCCCAACAAGTAGCACTTACTCATTTCAACAGTCAAGTCAGTGCTCAAGTTAGGGGAATACAAACGACTTACAAAGGTACTGGTCACACAACCAGGACTCCTCTTCATCCTTGAAAAATCAACATTTTGGCAACTCAAGACGAGTTTATTTCAAATCAATTCCTAGACTAAGCATGAGCCGATGCACAGGTTAAAAACACTACCCCAACAAGAAGCACTTGCTGCATGGAAAAACACAGTCAGTGCTCCTGTTAGGGTAATATTAATAACCATCTTCAAGCCATGATATGGTCCACCATGGAATGTTTAAACTCAAGAAAGGTGCTATGTGATCTATGGATGATCAAGGCCTTTGTCACAACCAAGACAACCCCAAAGAGAAGCACTTGTGAATACAAAAATCATGAGTGTTTCCTTTGAGGTGGTCTGAGTTTGACTCACATTCAAGTATATCCAAAATTCACATACAAAGTTGCTTGGGTCGGTTCAAACTGCCCCAACAAGTAGCACTTACTCAGTTCAACAGTGAAGTCAGTGCTCAAGTTAGGGGAATACAAACGACTTACAAAGGTACTGTTCACACAACCAGGACTCCTTTTCATCCTTGAAAAATCAACATTTTGGCAATTTTTGACAGCAACACTACCCCAACAATTAGCACTTACTGTAATCACACGTCAAGTCAGTGCTTGTGTTAGAGTAATGTTGGTGGGCAGCTGATGAAATGATGTGCTCATTTAAAATGGCTGTACAAGTCACACACAAAACAACCCCAAAGAGAAGCACTTATGAACACAAGAACCATCAGTGTCTCCCTTTGAGCTGATCTGCATGTCATACGCATCACATCTATCTTCACTTAGGGTCCAGAGCATTTGTCATGTACAAGCGCCCCAACAAGATGCACTTACTGAATTCAAAGACAAGTTACTGCTTAATGTTGGGCCAATGAGACAGACACACATCTAATGAGCAGTCTTCCTTACTTGCCTCTTCCTTAGTCCAGATGATGGCATTGCTTTCCTCTGTGCAGGGTCTCCATCACAGCAAGTCTGGTGTTTCTTCAACACATTTGGCCATCTTAAATACTGAATGGCACCATTTCTAGCCAACTCCGCCCTGTTCGGCACATAGTTTCAATGGTCCAGGTATTGTTGAGCCTAACGACCGTGCCATCAGATTAGTTGATGAGCTTGCAAAAAGGTTTCAGTCAGATGATTACCAGCAATGTCTGGCCATTTCTTGCTTTCCACTTGGAACTCAATCAAAATTTCCACAGAGCAGCATCAATTCAGAGGAAGAAAGGAGAGCTTACTTGATGCAACTTGTTTTTACTTCATTTAAATCCACCCAACATGGACTTTAAAAAAAGGGGGCGGCTCAAACACTGTGTCACTGCATTTCAAGCAAAATTACAAATTGGTCAAATGCACAAAGGGGTTCAGTCCTAAATATTATACCAACTTCAAAGCCCTTGCCATTATTTTGATGGAAGAATGTGAGTCAATCTGAAGTGTATTTCAAATCAATGCTTAGACTGAGCATGAGCCAATGCACAGGTTAATAACATCACCCCAACAAGAAGCACTTGCTGCAAGGACAAACACAGTCAGTGCTCCTGTTAGGGTCATATTAATAACCATCTTCAAGCCATGATATGGTCCACCATGGAATGTTTAAACTCAAGAAAGGTGCTATGTGATCTATGGATGATGAAGGCCTTTGTCACAACCAAGACAACCCCAAAGAGAAGCACTTGTGAATACAAAAATCATGAGTGCTTCCTTTGAGGTGGTCTGAGTTTGACTCACATTCAAGTATATCCAAAATTCACATACAAAGTTGCTTGGGTCGGTTCAAACTGCCCCAACAAGTAGCACTTACTCATTTCAACAGTCAAGTCAGTGCTCAAGTTAGGGGAATACAATCGACTTACAAAGGTACTGTTCACACAACCAGGACTCCTCTTCATCCTTGAAAAATCAACATTTTGGCAACTCAAGACGAGTTTGTTTCCAATCAATTCCTAGACTAAGCATGAGCCGATGCACAGGTTAAAAACACTACCCCAACAAGAAGCACTTGCTGCATGGAAAAACACAGTCAGTGCTCCTGTTAGGGTAATATTAATAACCATCTCCATGCCATGATATGATCCTCCATGGAATGTTTAATCTCCAAAAAGGTTCTATGTGATCTGTGGATGATCAAGGCCTATGTCACAACCAAGACAACCCCAAAGAGAAGCACTTGTGAATACAAAAATCATGAGTGTTTCCTTTGAGGTGGTCTTAGTTTGACTCTCATTCAAGTATATCCAAAATTCACATACAAAGTTGCTTGGGTCGGTTCAAACTGCCCCAACAAGTAGCACTTACTCATTTCAACAGTCAAGTCAGTGCTCAAGTTAGGGGAATACAAACGACTTACAAAGGTACTGGTCACACAACCAGGACTCCTCTTCATACTTGAAAAATCAACATTTTGGCAACTCAAGACGAGTTTATTTCAAATCAATTCCTAGACTAAGCATGAGCCGATGCACAGGTTAAAAACACTACCCCAACAAGAAGCACTTGCTGCATGGAAAAACACAGTCAGTGCTCCTGTTAGGGTCATATTAATAACCATCTCCATGCCATGATATGGTCCACCATGGAATGTTTAAACTCAAGAAAGGTGCTATGTGATCTATGGATGATCAAGGCCTTTGTCACAACCAAGACAACCCCAAAGAGAAGCACTTGTGAATACAAAAATCATGAGGGCTTCCTTTGAGGTGGTCTGAGTTTGACTCACATTCAAGTATATCCAAAATTCACATACAAAGTTGCTTGGGTCGGTTCAAACTGCCCCAACAAGTAGCACTTACTCAGTTCAACAGTCAAGTCAGTGCTCAAGTTAGGGGAATACAAACGACTTACAAAGGTACTGTTCACACAACCAGGACTCCTTTTCATCCTTGAAAAATCAACATTTTGACAAATTTGACAGCAACACTACCCCAACAATTAGCACTTACTGTAATCACACGTCAAGTCAGTGCTTGTGTTAGAGTAATGTTGGTGGGCAGCTGATGAAATGATGTGCTCATTTAAAATGGCTGTACAAGTCACACACAAAACAACCCCAAAGAGAAGCACTTATGAACACAAGAACCATCAGTGTCTCCCTTTGAGCTGATCTGCATGTCATACGCATCACATCTATCTTCACTTAGGGTCCAGAGCATTTGTCATGTACAAGCGCCCCAACAAGATGCACTTACTGAATTCAAAGACAAGTTAATGCTTAATGTTGGGCCAATGAGACAGACACACATCTAATGAGCAGTCTTCATTACTTGCCTCTTCCTTAGTCCAGATGATGGCATTGCTTTCCTCTGTGCAGGGTCTCCATCACAGCAAGTCTGGTGTTTCTTCAACACATTTGGCCATCTTAAATACTGAATGGCACCATTTCTAGCCAACTCCGCCCTGTTCGGCACATAGTTTCAATGGTCCAGGTATTGTTGAGCCTAACGACCGTGCCATCAGATTAGTTGATGAGCTTGCAAAAAGGTTTCAGTCAGATGATTACCAGCAATGTCTGGCCATTTCTTGCTTTCCACTTGGAACTCAATCAAAATTTCCACAGAGCAGCATCAATTCAGAGGAAGAAAGGAGAGCTTACTTGATGCAACTTGTTTTTACTTCATTTAAGTCCACCCAACATGGACTTTAAAAAAAGGGGGCGGCTCAAACACTGTGTCACTGCATTTCAAGCAAAATTACAAATTGGTCAAATGCACAAAGGGGTTCAGTCCTAAATATTATACCAACTTCAAAGCCCTTGCCATTATTTTGATGGAAGAATGTGAGTCAATCTGAAGTGTATTTCAAATCAATGCTTAGACTGAGCATGAGCCAATGCACAGGTTAATAACATCACCCCAACAAGAAGCACTTGCTGCAAGGACAAACACAGTCAGTGCTCCTGTTAGGGTCATATTAATAACCATCTTCAAGCCATGATATGGTCCACCATGGAATGTTTAAACTCAAGAAAGGTGCTATGTGATCTATGGATGATCAAGGCCTTTGTCACAACCAAGACAACCCCAAAGAGAAGCACTTGTGAATACAAAAATCATGAGTGCTTCCTTTGAGGTGGTCTGAGTTTGACTCACATTCAAGTATATCCAAAATTCACATACAAAGTTGCTTGGGTCGGTTCAAACTGCCCCAACAAGTAGCACTTACTCATTTCAACAGTCAAGTCAGTGCTCAAGTTAGGGGAATACAAACGACTTACAAAGGTACTGTTCACACAACCAGGACTCCTCTTCATCCTTGAAAAATCAACATTTTGGCAACTCAAGACGAGTTTGTTTCCAATCAATTCCTAGACTAAGCATGAGCCGATGCACAGGTTAAAAACACTACCCCAACAAGAAGCACTTGCTGCATGGAAAAACACAGTCAGTGCTCCTGTTAGGGTAATATTAATAACCATCTCCATGCCATGATATGATCCTCCATGGAATGTTTAATCTCCAAAAAGGTTCTATGTGATCTGTGGATGATCAAGGCCTATGTCACAACCAAGACAACCCCAAAGAGAAGCACTTGTGAATACAAAAATCATGAGTGTTTCCTTTGAGGTGGTCTTAGTTTGACTCACATTCAAGTATATCCAAAATTCACATACAAAGTTGCTTGGGTCGGTTCAAACTGCCCCAACAAGTAGCACTTACTCATTTCAACAGTCAAGTCAGTGCTCAAGTTAGGGGAATACAAACGACTTACAAAGGTACTGGTCACACAACCAGGACTCCTCTTCATCCTTGAAAAATCAACATTTTGGCAACTCAAGACGAGTTTATTTCAAATCAATTCCTAGACTAAGCATGAGCCGATGCACAGGTTAAAAACACTACCCCAACAAGAAGCACTTGCTGCATGGAAAAACACAGTCAGTGCTCCTGTTAGGGTAATATTAATAACCATCTTCAAGCCATGATATGGTCCACCATGGAATGTTTAAACTCAAGAAAGGTGCTATGTGATCTATGGATGATCAAGGCCTTTGTCACAACCAAGACAACCCCAAAGAGAAGCACTTGTGAATACAAAAATCATGAGTGCTTCCTTTGAGGTGGTCTGAGTTTGACTCACATTCAAGTATATCCAAAATTCACATACAAAGTTGCTTGGGTCGGTTCAAACTGCCCCAACAAGTAGCACTTACTCAGTTCAACAGTGAAGTCAGTGCTCAAGTTAGGGGAATACAAACGACTTACAAAGGTACTGTTCACACAACCAGGACTCCTTTTCATCCTTGAAAAATCAACATTTTGGCAATTTTTGACAGCAACACTACCCCAACAATTAGCACTTACTGTAATCACACGTCAAGTCAGTGCTTGTGTTAGAGTAATGTTGGTGGGCAGCTGATGAAATGATGTGCTCATTTAAAATGGCTGTACAAGTCACACACAAAACAACCCCAAAGAGAAGCACTTATGAACACAAGAACCATCAGTGTCTCCCTTTGAGCTGATCTGCATGTCATACGCATCACATCTATCTTCACTTAGGGTCCAGAGCATTTGTCATGTACAAGCGCCCCAACAAGATGCACTTACTGAATTCAAAGACAAGTTAATGCTTAATGTTGGGCCAATGAGACAGACACACATCTAATGAGCAGTCTTCCTTACTTGCCTCTTCCTTAGTCCAGATGATGGCATTGCTTTCCTCTGTGCAGGGTCTCCATCACAGCAAGTCTGGTGTTTCTTCAACACATTTGGCCATCTTAAATACTGAATGGCACCATTTCTAGCCAACTCCGCCCTGTTCGGCACATAGTTTCAATGGTCCAGGTATTGTTGAGCCTAACGACCGTGCCATCAGATTAGTTGATGAGCTTGCAAAAAGGTTTCAGTCAGATGATTACCAGCAATGTCTGGCCATTTCTTGCTTTCCACTTGGAACTCAATCAAAATTTCCACAGAGCAGCATCAATTCAGAGGAAGAAAGGAGAGCTTACTTGATGCAACTTGTTTTTACTTCATTTAAGTCCACCCAACATGGACTTTAAAAAAAGGGGGCGGCTCAAACACTGTGTCACTGCATTTCAAGCAAAATTACAAATTGGTCAAATGCACAAAGGGGTTCAGTCCTAAATATTATACCAACTTCAAAGCCCTTGCCATTATTTTGATGGAAGAATGTGAGTCAATCTGAAGTGTATTTCAAATCAATGCTTAGACTGAGCATGAGCCAATGCACAGGTTAATAACATCACCCCAACAAGAAGCACTTGCTGCAAGGACAAACACAGTCAGTGCTCCTGTTAGGGTCATATTAATAACCATCTTCAAGCCATGATATGGTCCACCATGGAATGTTTAAACTCAAGAAAGGTGCTATGTGATCTATGGATGATCAAGGCCTTTGTCACAACCAAGACAACCCCAAAGAGAAGCACTTGTGAA
>JAMOIN010002069.1:0-15724 GCA_024666655.1 Dascyllus trimaculatus
AAAAAAAAAAAAAAAAAAAAAAAAAAAAAAAAAAAAAAAAAAAAAAAAAAAAAAAAAAAAAGGAACAGCAAACAGTGATGACATAAAATTAGAGTAAAACACATACACAGTGACATAAATTTCCCCAACATGTGCTGATCTCCCAAAACCCACTGAAGATCGCACCCAAACTCCTACCGTAGGCATAAACAGCACTGAAGTGCACGGGGTGAACTAACACTACCTTCTTAACATAGCAGAACATTATATTTTAGGGAAAAAAAGGCACATATTAAATGATTTGGAAAGCCAGAATGTGCAATATTTAAACTTCCTCCATCCATTCAAATACTGTTGAATGGGATTTAGAAATAAAAGCTTAACCCCCAATTGTAAAATGAAGTCAAATGAGTTAGATAAACTTAGAATATGCTGAAAGCTGTAATATGTTTGTGAGGACCTTTGGTCTCGTGATTCTTATTAATCATCTTACGGAGTTAACTGTCACCTGATCAGCGTCCTGTAATATTCTGAGTGATGTAATTCTGGGCCTCGTCTGGGGTGGAGAAAGTTTTTTCCTCATTGTTATGGGTGATCCGGAGCCGGGCTGGATAAAGGATGCCAAAACGCACCCCCTCGATCACGCGAAGCTGCCGCCTGATGTCATTGAACGCTGCACGAGCTTTAGCGGTTTTGGCTGTGTAGTCGGGGAAAACCGAAATAGTCATCCCGTTGATCTTGATCCGTTGTTTTTCCCGTGCGAGGCGAAGAATGTTCACACAGTCCTGGTAATAATGGAAGCGGGCCACGATGACACGTTTAGGGTTTCCCCTTCCAGGCACCGGAGGAAGTGAGCGGTGCGCC
This sequence comes from Dascyllus trimaculatus, assembly GCA_024666655.1. Lineage (NCBI taxonomy): Eukaryota > Metazoa > Chordata > Actinopteri > Pomacentridae > Dascyllus > Dascyllus trimaculatus. Next base: position 844 of record JAMOIN010002069.1, read on the forward strand.
CTGTCCAGCAGCGGCGCGTCTTTCAAACCAAACACCTGCTTAAGCAGTGCCGAAACGGCAGTCGTAGAACAGACTTGGCCCTCGGGTACCCCCACTAGCCTGACATTGTTTCTCCTCGACCTCGCCTCCAGATCTTCACATTTATTTTGCAAGGTGTCAGCCACTGCGGTGAGGCGGTGCACTTCTCTCTGCAGCTGTGTAATGTCATCTGCGCATGCAGAAAGGCTCTCCTCCATACCTTTTACCGTGACATTCAGCGATGACAACTTTTCTGACATTTTTGAAGTCATACCACGGTATAACATTTTTTTCGCACATTTGTAACCTCATTCGGCGGTATGACGTTTTTGAGACATTTTTGACCTCATTATAGCATTGTTTCTGACACTTTTGACCCCATACCGCGGTATAACATTTTTTCTGACATTGTTGACCTCATGACGTTTTTGTGACGTTTTTGAACTAATTCCGCGGTATAACATTTTTCCTGGCATTTTTAACCTCATTCCGCGGTATGACGTTTTTGTGACATTTTTGACTTCATTCTGCGGTATAACATTTTGTCTGACATTTTTGACCTCATGACATTTTTGTGACTTTTTTGACCTCATACTGCAGACTAAGATTTTTCTGACATTTTTGACGTCATACCGCCATATAACATTTTTTCTGACATTTTTGACCTTTTGACATTTTTGTGACGTCTTTGAACTCATACCGCGGTATAACATTTTTTTCTGAAATTTTTTACCTCATTCCGCGGTGTGACCTCTTTTTTACTTTGTTGACCTCATTCCACGGTATAACATTTTTTCTGACATTTTTGACCTCATCCTACGGTATAACATTTTTTCTGACATTTTTGACCTCATACTACGGTATAACATTTTTTCTGACATTTTGGACCTCATGACATTTTTCACACTTTTGACCTCATACCCCGGTTTATTTTTTTCGACATTTGTGACCTCATGACGTTTTTGTGACTTTTTTGACCTCATACTGCGGTATAACAGTTTTTCCTGACATTTTTGACCTCATGATATTTTTGTGACTTTTTGACCTCATACCGCGGTATAACATTTTTGCTGACATTTTTGACCTCATTGCGTTTTTCTGATGTTTTTGACCTCATACCCCGGTATAACATTTTCTCTGACATTTTTAACCTCATTCCACGGTATGACGTTTCTGTGACATTTTTGACCTCATTCTGCAGTATAAAATTTTTTTTGACATTTTTGACCTCATGACGTTTTTGTGACTTTTTTTGACCTCATGATGTTTTTCTGACATTTTTGAACTCATACTGCGGTATAACAGTTTGTCTGACATTTTTGACCTCATACTGCTGTATGACGTTTTTGTGACATTTTTGACCTCATTCTGCGGTCAGTTGGCAGTTGGCTGACGACATTTTTCCATGTGTTAGTTCGCCACTGTTTCACTCGAGGGTCTGCTTTTAATCTGTGGAGACCTGTTTTAACCGGTTCGACAGACATTTTTGTTTTTGTTGGTTCTTTTGGCGGAGGGGACAATTGCTGTACTGCGGTCCTCTTAATGTGGTGAGTTAATTTTTAGCTCCATATTAAGTTTATTGCATGCCCAAATAAGTTATTGTATGTAACTTGCATACAATCTTAGAGAGGACTTCTTTTAAGCTCTTGACTGTTTCACCCCATCCCGCTCCCTCAGATCCTCCTCCTCCATCCACCTCACTGTCCCCTCCGCCCGTCTCAGCACCATGGGGAGCAGAGCCTTTAGCCGCTCTGCTCCCCAGCCTTGGTACTCTCTTCCCCCCTCATATCAGAAACTGTGACACCCTCCAAACTTTCAAAACCAAACTGAAAACTCACCTGTTCAGGACTGCTTACTCCCTCCCATCCTAATTTCTCTGCTTCGCACATCTTTGTTGTTCTTTGTTTTATTCTTGTTATTGTTGTTTTTATTGTATAGTTATTAATCATTGTGATTTTTATTCCCTTGTTAAGTGTCCTTGAGTTTCATGAAAGGCGCTTTCAAATAAAATGTATTATTATTATTATTATTATTCATAAGTGTCCTCCTTTTTCTTGAATCCCCTGTATCTTAACCTGTACTTTGCTTTTCCTTTTTTTGCTTCTGTCCCTCTCATCTGTCTATCCTCTCCCTCCCTCATTTCCTTTCATGTTGTGTCCTCTTGTCTTCTGCCTAGCCAGGAAATTTCAAATGATGTCTTCAAAATTGTGATGAAAGTTCTGACAAACAAATGTGAATATTTTCAGCTAACTTGTGTTCTTTCGACTACGTTTTAGACTACTGAGCCCACTGAGACCAGATGTATCTGTGTTCGGGGCCTGCCTGTTATCTTGGGGGATGATCCCTCAGACTTCTGCAAGACCGACACAGTAAGTAACTTCATTTTAAATTTTAAATTGTATACAATATGGTTTGCTGGTTTGGTAGCTAGGGACAGCGAATTTGGTGAAAATCGGACAAAAATCCTAGTCGGAGTTCGTTAAATTCCAATGCCTGCACACTATGTGCTCTAGGGGGCGCCGTTGAGACTTTTTTGAAATTTTAAATGCAGGAATGTTTTTGTCTTGGGCTACTGTACCTGTGTACCAAATTTTACGATTTTACGTGAAACTAGCCGTATTAACTCCACTAAAGCCCAATTTTCAAGGTGGCGCTATTGAGTCATTTTGCCATTCATATGTGTAATTCCCCCAAAATATCAAATTTTTCACCAGTCCTGATGTGTGTGCCAAATTTGGAGAGTTTTTGAGCATGTTTAGGGGGTCAAATTGACGTTCAAAGTGGCGTAAGAAAAAGAAACCGCCATCCCCCAAAACAAACCGCCAAACCGCCAAACCGCCAAACACTAGAGGAACAATAGGGTCCTACGCACTGTAGTGCTTCGGGCCCTAATAAACCGCCATCCCAACCGCCAAAGAAACACTACAGGAACAATAGGGTCCTACGCACTGTAGTGCTTCGGGCCCTAATTAAAGCTGCAAGCAGCGTCGGACGGGCCCTCGCTCCTCACTGCACTCCTCTCCACACGACCTTGTCTAGGGGGCGCCGTTGAGCCGATTGGAATTTCGACTGTGCAAATCTGTTGGTCTTGGGATACTATATGTATGTACCAAGTTTCATGTTTGTAGGATAAAGCAGTGATTTTATATGAGTATTTGAATATTTGTAGGGGGCGCTGTGGAGCCGTTTGACCACATCCATTCCTGAATTGTATATTAAATATTAGGTCTTGAGATTAATGAAGATTTGTGTGGATTTAGTGATTTTACATGGATCCCTTCACCTCCAAAAACCATTTCGTTGAACATGGCGATTTTGTTCGAAATGGCCGCCATGCCACGCCCACACCGTGTGACGCAGCCACAAGATTTTGATAACTTTTTATCCTGGAGGGGTCTAGATGCCACACAGCGAATTTGGTGAAGATCGGACAAAAATCCTGGGAGAAGTTCGTTAAATTCCAATGCCTGCGCACATTGTGTTCAAGGGGGCGCGGTTAAGCTTTTTTGTTCAAAATGGCCGCCATGCCACGCCCACACCGTATGACGAAGCCACAAGATTTTAATAACTTTTCATCCTGGAGGGGTGTAGATGCCACACAGCGAATTTGGTGAAAATCGGATAAAAATCCTGGGAGGAGTTTATTAAATTCCAATGCCTGTGCACCACGTGCTCTAGTTGGCGCTGTTTAGCTTTTTTGTTCAAAATGGCCGCCATGCCACGCCCACACCGTGTAACGCAGCAACAAGATTTTAATAACTTTTCATCCTGGAGGGGTCTATATGCCACACAGCAAATTTGGTGATGATTGGATAAAAATCCTGGGAGGAGTTCGTAAAATTCCAATCCCTGCGCACCACGTTTTCTAGGGGGCGCCGTAGAGCTTTTTCGATATTTCAAAAGCAGGAATGTTTTTGTCTCGGGCTACTGTAGGTGTGTACCAAATTTCATAACTGTACGTGAAACTAGCCGTATTAACTCCATTAAAACCCAATTTTGAAGGTGGCGCTATTGAGTCATTTTGCCATTCATATGTGTAATTCCCCCGAAATATCAAATTTTTCGCCAGTCCTGATGTGTGTTCAAAATTTGGGGAGTTTTTGAGCATGTTTAGGGGGTCAAATTGGGGTTCAATTTGGCGTAAGAAAAATAAAGAAAGAAAGAAAGAAAGAAAGAAAGAAACTCACGAGGAACAATAGGGCCTTTGCCCTGCAAGGCAAAGGCAGCGTTCAGTGTTTCACACTGATCGCTGCCCTTTGCCTTTTCGGGCTCGGGCCCTAATTAAAGCTGCAAGCAGCGTCGAACGGGCCCTCGCTCCCCCCCGCACCGCCGCTCTGGAGATGATAGGAATCTCTAAAGTACACAGTTGTGTTACTGCTCTGCACATGTACCAAATTTCTGTAGGTTAAAGCGGTGATTTTATATGAATTTTTGAAATTTCTAGGGGGCACTGTCGAGCTGTTTGGCTGCGCCCAATGTTGATGGATAGCCTGTCATAAAACATATCAAGTTTCATTCACATCTGATCATGTGCAATGAAGTTATGAGCATTTCACACTTCATGGTCGCACGCTCAAAATGGCCGCCATGCCACGCCCACGCCGTGTGACGCAGCTACGAGATTTTAATAACTTTTCATCCTGGAAGGGTGTAGATGCCACACAGCGAATTTGGTGAAGATCGGATAAAAATCCTGGGAGGAGTTCGTTAAATTCCAATGTCTCCAAATGACTTTGTCTAGGGGGCGCCGTAGAGCTCATTGGAATTTCGACTGCAAATCTGTTAGTCTCGGATTTGTATGTGTATATTCCAGATTTCATGTTTGTAGAATAAAACAGTGATTTTTTATGAGTATTTGAATATTTGTAGGTGGCGCTGTGGAGCCGTTTGACCACGTCCATTCATGAATTGCATATTAAATGTTAGTTCTTGAGATTAATGAGGACTTGTGTGGATTTGGTGATTTTACATGGATCCCTTCACCTCCAAATCTCATTTTGTTCAACATGGCAAGTTTGCTCAAAATTACCGCCATGCCACGCCCACACCGTGTGACGCAGCCACCAGATTTTAATAACTTTTCTTCTTGGATGGGTCTAGATGCCACACAGCGAATTTGGTGAAGATTGGATACAAATCCTGGGAGGAGTTCGTTAAATTCCAATGTCTCCACACGACTTTTTCTAGGGGGCGCTGTAGAGCCGATTTGAATTTCGACTGTGCAAATTTGTTGGACTCGGGATTCTATATGTATGTACCAAATTTCATGTTTGTAGGATACAGCAGTGATTTTTTATGAGTATTTGAATATTTGCAGGGGGCGCCGTAGAGCCGACTGGAATTTCGACTGTGCAAATCTATTGTTCTTGGGATGCTATATGTATGTACCAAATTTCATGTTTGTAGGATAAAGCAGTGATTTTATATGAGTATTAGAATATTGGTAGGGGGCGCTGTGGAGCCGTTTGAACACGTCCACTCCTGAATTGTATATTGAACATTAGGTTTTGAGATTAATGAGCATTTTTGTGGATTTGGTGATTTTACATGGATCCTTTCACCTCCAAAACTCATTTCGTTCCACATGGCAAATTTGCTCAAAATGGCCGCCATGCCACGCCCACACCGTGTGATGCAGCCACAAGATTTTAATAACTTTTCATCCTGGAGGGGTCTCGATGCCACACAGCCAATTTGGTGATGATGGGACAAAAATCCTGGGAGGAATTTCTTTAAATTCCAATGCCTTCGCACAGCGTTTTCTCTGGGGCGCAGTTGAGCTTTTTTGTTCAAAATGGCCGCCATGCCACGCCCACACCGTGTGACGCAGCGACAAGATTTTAATAACTTTTCATCCTGGATGGGTCTAGATGCCACACAGCGAATTTGGTGAAGATCGGATAAAAATCCTGGGAGGAGTTCAATAAATTCCAATGCCTGCACACTACATGCTCTAGGGGGCGCCGTTGAGCCTTTTTTGAAATTTTAAAAGTAGGAATGTTTTTGTCTCGGGCTACTGTACCTGTGTACCAAATTTCATGAGTTTACGTGAAACTAGCCGTATTAACTCCACTAAAGCCCAATTTTCTAGGTGGCGCTATTGAGTCGTTTTGCCATTCATATGTGTAATTCCCCCAAAATATCAAATTTTTCGCCAGTCCTGATGTGTGTGCCAAATTTGGTGAGTTTTTGAGCATGTTTAGGGGGTCAAATTGAGATTCAAAGTGGCGTAAGAAAAAGAAACCGCCAAACCGCCAAAGAAACACTACAGGAACAATAGGGTCCTACGCACTGTAGTGCTTCGGGCCCTAATTAAAGCTGCAAGCAGCGTCGGACGGGCCCTCGCTCCTCATCATACTCCTCTCCACACGACCTTGTCTAGGGGGCGCCGTACAGCCAATTAGAATTTCGACTGTGCAAATCTGTTGGTCTTGGGATACTACATGTATGTACCAAATTTCATGTTTGTAGGATAAAGCAATGATTTTATATGAGTATTTGAATATTTGTAGGGGGCGCTGTGGAGCCATTTGACCACGTCCATTTCTGAATTGTATATTAAATATTAGGTCTTGAGATTAATGAGGTTTTGTGTGGATTTGGTGATTTTACATGGATCCCTTCACCTCCAAAACCCATTTCGTTCCACATGGCGATTTTGTTCAAAATGGCCACCATGCCACGCCCACACCGTGTGACGTAGCCACTAGATTTTAATAATTTTTGATCCTGGAGGGGTCTAGATGCCACACAGCGAATTTGGTGAAGATGGGACAGAAAATCCTGGGAGGAGTTCGTTAAATTCCAATGCCTGTGCAGAACCTGTTCCATTGTACAATGATAAGCTTTTTTGTTCAAAATGCCCGCATGCCACGCCCACAACATGTGACGCAGCCACAAGATTTTAATAACTTTTCATCCTGGAGGGGTGTAGATGCCACACAGCGAATTTGGTGAAAATCGGATAAAAATCCTGGGAGGAGTTCGTTAAATTCCAATGCCTGCACACTACGTGCTCTAGGAGGCGCCATTGAGCCTTTTCTGTAATTTTAAAAGCAGGAATGTTTTTGTCTTGGGCTATTGTACCTGTGTACCAAATTTCATGAGTTTACGTGAAACTGGCCATATTAACTCCACTAAAGCCCAATTTTCAAGGTGGCGCTATTGAGTCATTTTGCCATTCATATGTGTAATTCCCCCAAAATATTAAATTTTTCACCAGTCCTGATGTGTGTGCCAAATTTGGTGAGTTTTTGAGCATGTTTAGGGGGTCAAATTGGGGTTCAAAGTGGCGTAAGAAAAAGAAACCGACAAACAAACAAACCGCCAAAGAAACACTTGAAGAACTATAGGGTCCTACACACTGTAATTCTAGTACACAGGTACAGTAGCCCAAGACAAAAACATTCCTGCTTTTAAAATTTCAAAAAAGCTCCATAGCGCCCCCTAGAAAATGTGGTGCGCAGGCATTGGAATTTAACGAACTCCTCCCAGGATTTTTACCCGATCTTCACCAAATTGGCTGTGTGTCATCTAGACCCATCCAGGATGAAAAGTTGTTAAAATCTCGTGGCTGCGTGACACGGTGTGGGCGTGGCACTGCGGCCATTTTGAGCAAATTCGCCATGTGGAACGAAATGAGTTTTGGAGGTGAAGGGATCCATGTAATATCACCTAATCCACACAAGTCCTCATCAATCTCAAACGCTAATGTTTCATATACAAATCATGAATGGACGTGGTCAAATGGCTCCACAGCGCCCCCTACAAATATTAAAATACTTATAAAAAAATCACTGCTGTATCCTACAAACATGAAATTTGGTAAAGACATATAAAATCCCAAGTCCAACAAAATTGCACAGTCGAAATTCAAATCGGCTCTATGGCGCCCCATAGACAAGGTTGTTTGGAGACATTGGAATTTGTAGAACTCCTCCCAGGATTTTTGTCCTATCTTCACCAAATTCGCTGTGTGGCATCTAGACCCCTCCAGGATGAAAAGTTATTAAAATCTTGTGGCTGCGTCACACGGTGTGGGTGTGGCACGGCGGCCATTTTGAGCGTGTGACCATGAAGTGTGAAATGCTCATAACTTCACTGTACATCGTAAGATGTGAATTAAACTTGATATGCTTGATGACAGGCTATCCCTCAACACTGTAGCGAACTCAAACAGCTCCACAGCGCCCCTGATAAAATTTTAAAATTTCATATAAAATCACTGGTTTGTCGTACAGACATGAAATTTGGTACATGTGCAGAGCAGGATGAGACGAACACGAGTGCGTGCTTTAGACATTCCGATCGTCTCCACAGCGGCGGTGCAGGGGGGAGCGAGGACCCTATTGTTCCTCTAGTGTTTGGCGGTTGGGATTGCGGTTTATTAGGGCCCGAGCACTACAGTGCGTAGGACCCTATTGTTCTTCTAGTGTTTCTTTGGCGGTTTGTTTGTTTGGCGGTTTCTTTTTCTTACGCCACTTTGAACCTCAATTTGACCCCCCTAAACATGCTCAAAAACTCACCAAATTTGGCACACACATCAGGACTGGTGAAAAATTTAATATTTTCGGGGAATTACACATATGAATGGCAAAATGACTCAATAGCACCACCTTGAAAATTGGGCTTTAGTGGAGTTAATACGGCTAGTTTCACGTAAACTCATGAAATTTGGTACACAGGTACAATAGCCCAAGACAAAAACATTCCTGTGACTGCGTCACACGGTGTGGGCGTGGCATGGCGGCCATTTTGAACAAAAAAGCTCCATGGCGCCCCATAGAACACGTGGTGCGCTGGTAATGGAATTTAACGAACTCCTCCCAGGATTTTTACCCGATCTTCACCAATTTCGCTGTGTGGCATGTAGACCCCTCCAGGATGAAAAGTTTTTAAAATCTCGTGGCTACTTCACACAGTGTGGGCGTAGCATTGCGGCCATTTTGAACAAAAAAGCTTAACATTGTACAATGGAACACGTTGTGCACAGGCATTGGAATTTAACGAACTCCTCCCAGGATTTTTGTCCCATCTTCACCAAATTCGCTGTGTGGCATCTAGACCCCTCCAGGATGAAAAGTTATTAAAATCTTGTGGCTGCGTCACACGGTGTGGGCGTGGCATGGCGGCCATTTTGAACAAAAAAGCTTAACATTGTACAATGGATAAGTTGTGCGCAGGCATTGGAATTTAACGAAGTCCTCCCAGGACTTTTGTCCGATCTTCACCAAATTCGCTGTGTGGCATCTAAACCCCTTCAGGATGAAAAGTTATTAAAATCTTGTGACTGCGTCACACGGTGTGGGCGTGGCATGGCGGCCATTTTGAAAATTGGGCTTTAGTGGAGTTAATACGGCTAGTTTCACGTAAACTCATGAAATTTGGTACACAGGTACAATAGCCCAAGACAAAAACATTCCTGCTTTTAAAATTGCAAAAAAGGCTCAACGGCGCCCCCTAGAGCACGTAGTGTGCAGGCATTGGAATTTAACGAACTCCTCCCAGGATTTTTATCCGATTTTCACCAAATTCACTGTGTGGCATCTAGGCCCCTCCAGGATGAAAAGTTATTAAAATCTTGTGACTGCGTCACACGGTGTGGGCGTGGCATGGCGGCCATTTTGAACAAAAAAGCTCCATGGCGCCCCATCGAACACGTGGTGCGCTGGTAATGGAATTTAACGAACTCCTCCCAGGATTTTTGTCCCATCTTCACCAAATTCGCTGTGTGGCATCTAGACCCCTCCAGGATGAAAAGTTATTAAAATCTTGTGGCTGCGTCACACGGTGTGGGCGTGGCATGGCGGCCATTTTGAACAAAAAAGCTTAACATTGTACAATGGATAAGTTGTGCGCAGGCATTGGAATTTAACGAAGTCCTCCCAGGACTTTTGTCCGATCTTCACCAAATTCGCTGTGTGGCATCTAAACCCCTTCAGGATGAAAAGTTATTAAAATCTTGTGACTGCGTTACACGGTGTGGGCGTGGCATGGCGGCCATTTTGAAAATTGGGCTTTAGTGGAGTTAATACGGCTAGTTTCACGTAAACTCATGAAATTTGGTACACAGGTACAATAGCCCAAGACAAAAACATTCCTGCTTTTAAAATTGCAAAAAAGGCTCAACGGCGCCCCCTAGAGCACGTAGTGTGCAGGCATTGGAATTTAACGAACTCCTCCCAGGATTTTTATCCGATTTTCACCAAATTCACTGTGTGGCATCTAGGCCCCTCCAGGATGAAAAGTTATTAAAATCTTGTGACTGCGTCACACGGTGTGGGCGTGGCATGGCGGCCATTTTGAACAAAAAAGCTCCATGGCGCCCCATCGAACACGTGGTGCGCTGGTAATGGAATTTAACGAACTCCTCCCAGGATTTTTACCCGATCTTCACCAATTTCGCTGTGTGGCATGTAGACCCCTCCAGGATGAAAAGTTTTTAAAATCTCGTGGCTACTTCACACAGTGTGGGCGTAGCATTGCGGCCATTTTGAACAAAAAAGCTTAACATTGTACAATGGAACACGTTGTGCACAGGCATTGGAATTTAACGAACTCCTCCCAGGATTTTTGTCCCATCTTCACCAAATTCGCTGTGTGGCATCTAGACCCGTCCAGGATGAAAAGTTATTAAAATCTTGTGGCTGCGTCACACGATGTGGGCGTGGCATGGCGGCCATTTTGAACAAAAAAGCTTAACATTGTACAATGGATAAGTTGTGCGCAGGCATTGGAATTTAACGAACTCCTCCCAGGATTTTTGTCCGATCTTCACCAAATTCGCTGTGTGGCATATAAACCCCTTCAGGATGAACAGTTACTAAAATCTTGTGGCTACATCACACGGTGTGGGCGTGGCATGGCGGCCATTTTGAACAAAATCGCCATGTGGAACGAAATGGGTTTTGGAGGTGAAGGGATCCATGTAAAATCACCAAATCCACACAAATCCTCATTAATCTAAAGACCTAATATTTCATATACAATTCAGGAATGGACATGGTCAAACGGCTCCACAGCGCCCCCTAGAAATATTCAATTAGTCATATAAAATCACTGCTTTATCCTACAAACATGCAATTTGGTACATACATATGGTATCCCAAGACCAACAGATTTGCACAGTCGAAATTCCAGTCGGCTCTACGGCGCCCCCTAGACCAAGTCGTGTGGAGAGGAGTGCGGTAAGGAGCGAGGGCCCGTCCGACGCTGCTTGCAGCTTTAATTAGGGCCCGAGCACTACAGTGCGTAGGACCCTATTGTTCCTGTAGTGTTTCTTTGGCGGTTTGGCGGTTTGGCAGTTTCGTTGATCATCATTTATATTACAGTTTAGCCAATATTTAAAGTAATTATGGCACAAAAATCATATGTAACACAGTTGACAACAAAATAACACAGTTGACAGGAGTAACACAGTTGACAGGATGCATTAGGAAAAGAAGAGAGAAACCTTTCTTTGCAACAAAAAACTTTATTCTGGTTAACTGATTTTTAATTGAATAGTTTTTTTTAAAATTGCAACATTTTTTAACATTTCCCCATCCCCTCTCATCATCCCTTCTGTCCATTAGTCCTTCAATCTGTCCTTACTCCTCTTATTTTCACTTTGTCATTTCTCCCCTTTTTTCTTTCATCCTCACTCCTTTCATTTCATTCTTTCTTTGTTCTTTTCATTCTCCCCTTTGTCCTTTCTTCCTTTCTTTTTCTCTCCATCTGTCATTCCTTTACACCTCTCTCTCTCTCTTTCTCTCTACTTCGCTTCATCCTTCCTTTCAGTCATCTAACAATTAGTGAAACAATTGAAAACCCTTTGATCTTTTTCGGATATATCTGTCCATGTCCCCTTCCATCCCTCCTCCTTTCCTTTCATTCCTCCCTTTGTTATTTCTCCACTTCCAAGTTATTGAACAATTATTAATGTAACAATATATAAGGAAAACAACATCATGGACCATTAATACTGAATTATTTACATTCACAATTCGTCAAATACTTATTTCATGTTTCCTTTGTTGTCAGTGTCAAATACTTGTGCATTTACTTGTATGTTTCTTTTGATTTCAGTTCACATTTCTTTAAAAACATGCTGTTGTTTCAACTCATCACTCGCAGTATATTTCATTTTCCAGGCTCTTTAGATTTTTCCTGTTTATTTTACTTTCAGACAGTTCCCAGCTCTGAGATCTTGGACCATATGTCTCTGTCAATCTCCACATGACGTGTGCCCACAGGAGTTGGGGGTGGGATCATTCTTAGTATATCTTCATACAAGTACCACAGGACATCGTCCCGCATTGGCCAGTAAAAGCGGTTGATTCCAATTCGATGCATACATTTTACCTGAACATGAGTTTCATTCACCTCTTGTATGATTCCAGGATAAATGTCATCATCATATTTCAGAGCACACCACTGGCCGATGATATCCAAGTTTTGCCATGGAATTTCTGACGCATTCTGACTCTTATCCTCCTGTGTGGGTGCTGTTGCCTGAATTTGAAAGGTAAAGGTTTTGGGTTTGTAACACTGGCACTCCAGGGTCTGTCTTGTTGAGCAAAGGCAGCTCACATCACGGTAACTAATATGTCCCTGGGAGACTGTGACCAGCTGATGAATGCGCATGGTTGATGGCACCACTGGGAGACCTGCTGGCATGTTCTTTAAGGCTTCATCTACATCATCCTCACTTACATAGAACAGCTTCACTGAGGTCTGTACATCCACCAGTTTCCTGAAGAAGAGCTCAGCGTTTGGTATGTCTACCCCGTGGCTGACAAGTCTGTCTGCGGTCCTTTTGAGGAGGCCTCCAACTCCATCTGGAGCACCCTTGCCATGGGAGGCCTCAAAAAAGTTCCAGGTACCTGACTGGAAGCCATGCTCCTGCAGCTTGGTACAGAACAAATAGAAATTGCCCTTCTGTTTGTACTGTGTACATGGCCCATCACTAAAAAAATGCACCACAGTCACATTAGGATAGGTAGCCTTGACCAGGTTGAGAATTGGGTCAAGATGAGTCCATATTGCTGCAGGGCCTTTCTCTTTTGATGAGCTGATTGTGCCAAAGCACACATGGTCTTCCATTCCTCCAAAGTGTAAAACTCCAGTGTGAAGTGTTGCCTGCTGCTGGTTTGACGCAAAGTGAACAGTTTGGATTTCAGAGTGGTACTTACAGGCATAGTTTTCAGAAAAATCAACATGAATTAAGCATTCATGGTCTTTCATGTTCCTCTTTAGTTCGCGGTGGTAAGCAAATTGTTGCTTTATGTTAAATAAGTGCCTTCTGAAGTTTTTAAGTTGGCGTTGGAAGAGCTCCAGCAGGTCATGCAAAGTTGTCTCTGTCCTTTTTTTCACTGTCATTTTAACAAGCACTTTCTCCTTTTCACCTTCCTTGTTTTTTTTCTCTCTGAATACAGTCTCAGTTGTCCACTGTGTGATAAATACACTTGCATGCATATTCCCTGCATTTGCTACAGGGAAGTCTCTATCTTTGCAGTTGGGACATTCATTGTACATGCAGTCTTTCAAGTTTGAGTGACAGGATATTGACTCCGCCATTTCTTCCAAGTCAGTGTTCTTAACAAGTCGGAGAGAATGTAGCTTTTCTACAAGAAAAGAGAGGTTTTCATGTACCTTGCAAAGGCAGGTCTTCCTGTCTGCAATGGATGGTTGGACCACCCAGAAGGGCCGCATACGGCAGAACAAGGAGTATGAGATGCTACAGTTAGGGTTCTCAAGAAGGAATTTTCGATGCAAGTTTCTCATAGTGTCATTCAGAAACCTTTTCTGTTTCTTTAACTTCCCTCTTGTAATTGTTTGAGATTTCCCAGCAGTTAGGCGACTGTTCTCATCCCTTGTCAAGAAGGGCACAACTTTATTGCACAGTTTGTAGCACAGGGATTTGTACTTCACCTTGTTGATGATGGAGGACTCACTGTGTTTTTGTTGTTTTCTAGAAATTGCAAGGGTCTCCTGAATTCTTTTTTTGAACTTATATTTTTTCAAAATCTTTCCTGAGACTGCAGTTGCAATTACCTGTCTATGTTTTTTGTTTTTGGTCAAGGTGAACTTTGTACGTATGTTGTCCAGCAGAGCATGATGGAAAACTAATGTTTTGCGCACTTCTCTAGGTACAGGGAACCTTCCTAACAAGTGCCGGGTTTTTGATCTGGGTGATTCTGAATCTTTCTGTTGTCTTTTTAGTCTTTTTCTGAATTTGTCAGTTTTTCTTTTCTCTTGTTTCAGTTTTTCCTTCAGATCCTGAATTTCCCTATACAGTTTGGAATCCCTCCTCTTGATTTTCTTCCTTCCAGCACTACGCTGTCTGAAATTATACACAAACAAAGAAAATTATGGAGGTCTTTCACTTGATATCACACAACCATGTCTTCACCCGTGACCACCCCATGCCCCACCTTCCTTGCCTAGTTCACGCCTAGGCCTGAGGCCATGAAGGGCCTTATGTCTGAACAAGTAGTATACATGCTAATGTCAACTTTAAACCAGGAGTAAAATACACTATACTACTTTACCGTTTTCACCATGGTTGTATGATCACATTTATTTTCTAAAACTTTTTTGTTAAAGAAATTTCTACCTTGACATCTGAGGCTCAACATCTTCAGGACTTTGGGGTGGAGTAACCTGGTTCTCTATCACTTTCTTTCTTTCTCTGGCCTGGTGTTGGGCTCTTCTCCAATAGTGTCTCTTGCGTCTCTTCTCCCTTTCATTCAAGTCTTGAACTGTCTTCACCTTCCCTAGTCGTCTGTCCTCATGCCACTTTTCTCTGTGTTTCTTTAAATATACATCTCTTCTCTCAGGATCGGCATCACGCCGAACCCTGTACTGGCGCTGCTTCTCAGCA
>JAMOIN010000636.1:0-15723 GCA_024666655.1 Dascyllus trimaculatus
AGCCAAATGTCCGCCCTGCTGTCAAAGAATTCCACCTCTGCTAAACAGGAGCATCAGCAGAATAAGCAAAAACCAAAATCTGGCCACGCAACCAGCAAGCCAAAGCCCTGGTTTTGTTTCAAGTGCGGACAAGATGGCCACATCTCTCCCAACTGTTCCAGTCAGTCGAAGCTTAGCCTGGTCGAAGAAAAACGCCGCCAGCTAAGACGCCAGCAGCAAACCTGGGAAAACAAGAAGCCATCAAACTAGAAGCAGCTTCTATGGAGGGACAAGTGGGAGCTGCGATCCATGAGTGTCCCCACACCAAGCACCTATCACCACAACCCCCATTGCCAAAGGGACTAGTGGGTACAAGAAGCACCGGTGAAGTAAAAATTAAAGGCACCAACTTCCATTGCCTTTTCGACACAGGTTCCTAAGTCACCACAGTTTCACATTCTTTCTACAACACCTACCTGTCAGACCATGAAATAAAGCCATTAAATGATCTTCTGGAGGTAGAGGGCGCAAATGGGCAGCGCGTGCCATACATCGGATATGTGGAACTCAGTCTGACTTTTCCGCCGGAGTTCATAGGAGAAGAAATGGACATTGACACCCTTGCCTTGGTTATTCCTGACCTGCGACCTTCACAGCCCTCTGTTTTGATTGGCACCAACACTCTAGATGTCGTCTACGACCAGCACTGTCAGTCACAGTCTGATTTTCATCCTGTGCCATTTGGATACAGAGCAGTGCACAAGATTTTGGAGATACGACGCAGGTTAACCACTGATGATTACCATGGCATTGTCAAGATGCAGTCCACTATCCCACAGACTATTCCTGCTCGGATGACTGTTGTGCTGGACGCTCTTGCTATCTGTCCCTTTCTGCAAGGTGTGAAAGAAGTGGTCATTCAACACCCGACATCCTTCTCCCTGCCTGGTGGTTTAATGGTAAAATCTGCTCTTGTTAATTTACCTCCTATCCAACCTGGCCCTCTGCCAGTGGTAATTACTAATGACTCTGACCATGACATTGTAATTCCTTCCAGAGCAGCCATTGCCGAGTTAAGTGCCATTCAGACCATCCTCCATGAAGAGCAAAGAGTGCCTCAACCTTCTGCCTCTACAGAGCCAAATCAGACCAAGTTGAACTACAACTTTGGAGATTCACCACTCTCAATGGAATGGAAGCAACGTGTAACTACCATGCTCGACAGTATCCCAGAAGTGTTTGCCAAGCACGATCTTGATTTTGGTCGCACGGATAAGGTCAAGCATGAAATCAAACTGTCTGACCCAACTGCTTTCAAGCAACGACCAAGACCGATACACCCTCAAGATGTGGATGCTGTTCGCCTGCACATTCAAGAACTGTTGCAATCTGGTGTTATACGGGAATCCAGTTCACCTTTTGCTTCTCCCATAGTTGTGGTGCGAAAGAAAAATGGCACAGTGAGGCTCTGTATCGATTACAGGAGGTTGAACGCACAGACCATCAGGGATGCGTATGCGTTACCAAAAGTAGAGGACACCTTTTCGGCACTCTCTGGCTCCACATGGTTCTCGACATTGGATCTGAAATCTGGGTACTACCAGATAGAGATGGAGGAAAGTGACAAGAGTAAAACCGCATTCGTATGTCCTCATGGATTTTATGAATTCAACCGCATGCCTCAAGGGGTGACTAATGCTCCCAGTACATTCCAACGTCTCATGGAACGGTGCATGGGAGATATGAACCTGAAAGAAGCACTCGTGTTCATAGACGATCTCATAGTGTTTGCACCAACTCTGGAGGAACATGAGGAACGGCTGATGAAAGTCCTCCAACGCCTGAAGGAGTTTGGATTGAAGCTATCAGTCGAGAAATGTGTCTTCTTTCAAACATCTGTTCGCTACCTTGGGCATGTGGTTTCGAGGGATGGTGTGGAAACAGACCCAGACAAGATTGCCACTTTAACAACTTGGCCAGTCCCTCAAAATCTTAAAGAGCTCAGGTCATTCCTTGGATTCTCAGGGTATTACCGGCAGTTCGTGCAGGGGTACTCCTCAATTGCCAGACCCCTCAATGAGTTAACATCTGGATATCCACCCAGCCAGAAAAGGTCCAAGAATGGGGGCAGAGCGCAGCACTACCTGAACCCAAAAGAACCTTTTGCTGCTCGTTGGACTCCTGCTTGCCAGCAAGCCTTTGAAGAGATCATTCAGAAGCTCACTACAGCCCCAGTCCTCGCTTTTGCAGATCCAAGAAAACCCTACGTCCTGCACACGGATGCTAGCTCTACTGGTCTTGGCGCTGTTTTATACCAAGAACATGATGGACGAAACAGAGTGGTTGCATACGCCAGCAGAGGCCTGTCACACAGTGAAAGTCGATACTCTGCCCATAAACTCGAGTTTTTGGCGCTCAAATGGGCAGTGACCAAGAAGTTCCATGACTATTTGTATGGATCTATTTTCACTGTGGTCACAGACAGCAATCCATTAATATATTTGCTAACTTCTGCAAAATTAGATGCTACAAGCTACAGGTGGCTTTCAGCTCTTTCAACTTTCACCTTTAAGATCATCTACCAAGCTGGGAAGTTGAACGCTGATGCCGATGGACTCTCTCGGCGACCCCACACTGAGCAAATGGAGGACGCCATGTTTCAAAAGGAAAGAGAGAGAATACTGAGATTCACAGAACAACATCTGGAAGACCCAACCTGTGTATCTATTGACCAGCACTCGGTCCAAGCAGTATGTGACAGACAACTGGTGTACAGCTCACCTGCCTGTGATCAAGTCGCTGCTCTTGTGCAAACGCTTTCCATCAACACTGACAGCCTGCCGGACAGTTTTGTAAATGATCTGCAGTTCTCTTCACCTGTTGTGCCATCCTTCTCTGATGCTGAGATTGCCGCTAAACAGCAAGCTGATCCAGTCATCCAGCATGTCATTGCCCAGCTGGAGAGAGGAGAAACTCTGCCACCATCTCTGCGGGAACATCTCCCTGATCTGCCATTACTCCTGCGAGAGCTTACACGTCTGGAGCTCCATAATAATGTTCTCGTTAGGAGGAGGAACATCGGAGGTGAGCCTACTTACCAACTCGTCCTTCCAGAGGAGTGTCGGTCTGAGGTCCTCTTCCAGCTGCATGATCAAATGGGTCATTTGGGCACAGAGAGAACACTGGATCTTGTCAGATCACGGTTCTTCTGGCCACGAATGTCAGCAGATGTCTGCCATAAAGTGAAGACATGTGAGAGATGCATCCGGAGGAAAGCACAACCAGAAAAAGCTGCACCTCTTATCAACATTAAAACATCACGACCGCTCGAGCTCGTCTGCATGGATTTCTTGTCACTGGAACCAGATGGGAGTAACACCAAAGATGTTCTTGTCATTACGGATCACTTCACAAAGTACGCCGTAGCCGTGCCAACCCCGAATCAAAAAGCCAAGACAGTGGCAAAAGCCCTATGGGACAATAACCTGGTCCACTATGGAATACCAGAGCGACTCCACAGTGATCAAGGGCGTGACTTTGAATCGTACACCATCAAAGAGCTCTGTCAGATGGCTGGAATCCACAAAATCAGGACCACACCTTACCATCCACGTGGCAACCCTGTCGAACGGTTCAACCGAACACTCCTGAACATGTTGGGCACTCTACAAGAACAAGACAAAGCTCACTGGAGAGATTTCATCAAGCCACTGGTACACGCCTACAACTGTACTCGAAATGACGTCACTGGTTACTCACCATATGAACTGATGTTTGGTCGACAACCACGCCTTCCTGTTGATCTTGCTTTTGGACTTCCTGTGTCAAAGAAAATGTCTACATCTCATTCACAGTATGTTGAAAAACTAAAGTCACATCTTGAAGAAAGTTACAAGATTGCAACTGAGAACTCAGCAAAGGTTATGGGGCGGAACAAGCTCAGATTCGACAAGCAAGTCACTGCCTCAGATCTCTCTGTTGGAGATAGAGTTCTGGTCAGAAATGTCAGACTACGAGGTAAGCACAAGATCGCAGACCGATGGGAGCCAGATGTGTATATCGTCCAGAAGAAAGCCGGTACTCTTCCAGTGTACACAGTCAAGCCAGAAACCAAAGACAGTCCATCAGAACCCTCCACCGTGATCTGCTGCTGCCTTGTGGCTACTTGTCACCAGCCAGCAACTCAGACAAACCGAAACCAACATCAATGACGTCATCGACTCCAGTGACTTCAGGAAGCTCAGACCTTCCCGATCCTGAAGACCCTGATCTGCAAGAATTCTTTACACCTCATTTAACTGATAACTTTGGTTCCAATCCTGCCCGATTCACAACTGTCATTGACTTACCTGTTCCAGTGCCTGCAGTTGTTCCAGTTCCTGTGGTTCCGCCTGGCCAGCGTCCACAGAACGTTACTGAAGAGAAACCTGTTGGAGTTGAAGGGGGAATGGAGTCGGAACCCAAACCCATTGCTGATCTTGAACCTGAACTTGAATCGATTGAGCTGGATGAGGATGCAGAACACCCAGAGGAAATTGACTCGGATCCTGCTGTTGACTCGGACCCACCAGAGGAAAACGCCTCCTCTCAGCCAGAACCTGAAGTCTCTCCAGAACCAGTCAGCATCTCAAGTGATTTGGAACCATCCACTGCACCTGAACTCTCCAGCCCAGAATCTGAACTGCCAGCCCGACGCCCTGCTAGAATACGACAGCCTCCCACTCGCCTGCAGTATTCCAAGCCTGGGCATCCGTTCCTGCAGAGTATTCAGTCTCTGTTTCAAGGGCTCAGCACTATGTTTACCTCTGCATTACAACTTGAGGAGACTCCTCTGATCACTGCTCCTTGTGAAGATCCTGTACGCTGCCAGCCACCTGCATGTACGAGGCCGTACATGAGTTTAGGGGGGGAACCTGTAACCCACATTTAGTTATTTATTTATTTATTTATTCATTTTGCGGACCCTTTCTAAACTTCCTATAAATTAGGGGTCACAAGGGTTCACTTCCTCTCCGTCTCCACTGTGGCTGTGGCATGCATCAGCGTCACAAAAAATTGACCGAATTAATGATCATCGGAAAATCAATCAATGCCAGTCAAAGGTGAGTTCTTTCCCGACAAATTTCAGATTACCGACAAGTTTCAAGTAATGAAACCATAGAACTGTTATTTATACACTGTTTTGCTAGAATCGGCATTGACCAAATCCTGTTCAATACTCCGTCAGGGGAACTCCGCAGATTTCCTGTCGGCCGAGCGTTGAAGCGAAGCTTTAATATTCATTTTAAAGGTAACCGATGATTTTTGTTTAAAATGGAAACAGCCGAATTGTATGTGTTATGCTATTTTAATTACTCGCTCAGGTAATTTGGAGCGTTATTTTTGTTTCGAGCAGTTCCATTACTTTTTGTGATTGGCGCTACAAAGGCTATGAGGTTTGGTCACCATTTGCTTTGATGTAAACGTAGCTACGGATTTGAATGAATAAATATTGCGCAATAATTGAAACCCTGTTTTAAAAAGTTGAAATTCAATATTGTATAGTTTGATAAATTACAAAAGGTTGACTGATGTTGATTTTGATTATGAATATTGATGTGGTACTGCTGTACTAGATTAAGGTGTTATTTTTTTTGGTATTATTGTAACTTTAATTTATTAGTGACAATTAATTAATTAAAAAATTAATGTATGTATGTATTTGAATGCATTTTATTTAGCTTGTATGTTTATGCATACATTGATTTTATTTTGATACTGACTTGACTATTTGAAATGCAGTACTTATGTGTATTTTTGACCTTCCAGGTCAGGTTTTTTTTACCCCGGATAAATTTTGGAGTTCTTCCTGATGGACTTTCATTCATACCTCTCAACTCCAATGGCGAGCTAGACCCACTACTGGTAGGACAAGTCAGAAACTCACACCCTATGGACAAACCTGCTTGGATTTAAAGGATTTGACATGAACCTTTGATTTATTGTGGACAATTTTTTTTCCCCTCTTACTGGAATTGTATATTGGTTGTATTGGTTGGTTTTTGTAAATTTATTTTTTTGTAAATACACACACTCAACTACACTGCTGCCTTGGTGTTCATTCAAAAATTCAGGCTCCTTAAAAGAACAGTCTTCTGTAGCCGCTCTGGTAGCTGTAGTCAACCGCCAGCCCAAAAAGCGTTACACCAGCACCACAGCCCAGCACACCGGGCTCCCCAGCCCAGCACAACGGGCTCCCCAGCACAGCACACGGGGGCCTCCAGCAACGCAGCCCGCCTGGCTCTCCAGCAGAGCCTGTTCACACCGCTCCCCAGCAGAGCCTGTTCACACCGCTCCGCAGCAGAGCCTTTCTACACGGCTCCCCAGCACCACAGCCCAGCACACCGGGCTCCCCAGCCCAGCTCACCGGGCTCCCCAGCCCAGCACACGGGGCCCCCCAGCACCACAGCCCGCCTGGCTCTCCAGCAGAGCCTGTTCAAACCACTCCCCAGCAGAGCCTGTCCACACGCCTCCCCAGCAGCACAGCCCAGCACACCGGACTCCCCAGCCCAGCATACCGGGCTCCCCAGCCAGCTCACCGGGCTCCCCAGCACAGCACACGGGGGCCCCCAACACCACAGCACCCCTGGATTTCCACCAGAGCCTGTTCACACCGCTCCCCAGCAGAGCCTGTCTACACGGCTCCCCAGCACAACAGCCCAGAACACCGGGCTCCCCAGCCCAGCTCACCGGGCTCCCCAGCACAGCACACGGGGGCCCCCAGCACCACAGCCCGCCTGGCTCTCCAGCAGAGCCTGTTCAAACCAATCCCCACCAGAGCCTGTCTACAGGCTCCCCAGCAGCACAGCCCAGCACACCGCACCACAGCCCGCCTTGCTCTCCAGCAGAGCCTGTTCAAACCACTCCCCAGCAGAGCATGTCCACAGGGCTCCCCAGCAGCACAGCCCAGCACAGCACATGGGGGCCGCCAACGCCACAGTACACCTGGCTCTCCATCAGGGCCTGTTCACACCGCTCCCCAGCAGAGCCTGTCTGCACGGCTCCCCAGTACCACAGCCCAGCAGACCGGGCTCCCCAGCCCAGCTCACCGGGCTCCCCGGGACATCACACGGGGGCCCCCAGCACCACAGCCCGCCTGGCTCTCCAGAAGAGCCTGTTCACACCGCTCCCCAGCAGAGCCTGTCCACACGGCTCCCCAGCAGCACAGCACAGCACACCGGGCTCCCCAGCCCAGCTCACGGGGGCCCCCAGCACCACAGCTCGCCTGGCCCTCCATCAGAGCCTGTTCACACCGCTCCCCAGCAGAGCCTGTCTACACGGCTCCCCAGCAGCACAGCACAGCACACCGGGCTCCCCAGCCCAGCTCACCGGGCTCCCCAGCACTGGACACTGGGGCCCCCAGAACCACTGCCCGCCTGGCTCTCCAGCAGATCCTGTTCAAACCACTCCCCAACAGAGCCTTTCCACATGGCTACCCAGCAGCACAGCCCAGCCCACCGGGCTCCCCAGCCCACCACACGGTGCCCCCCAGCACCACAGCCCGCCTGGCTCTCCATCAGAGCCTATTCACACCGCTCCCCAGCAGAGCCTGTCAACACGGCTCCCCAGCAGCACAGCCCAGCACACTGGGCTCATCAGCACAGCACACTTGGGCCCCCAGCAAAACAGCCCGCCTTGCTCTCCATCACAGCCTCTTCACACCGCTCCCCAGCAGAGCCTGTCTACACAGCTCCCCACCACCACAGCCCGCCTGGCTCTCCATCAGAGCCTCTTCACACCGCTCCCAAGCAGAGCCTGTCCACACGGCTCCCCAGCACCACAGCCCAGCACACCGGGCTCCCCAGCCCAACTCAACGGGCTCCCCAGCACAGCACACGGGCCCCCCCATCACAGCACACGGGCATTCCCAGCACAACAGTCCACCTGGCTCTCCATCAGAGCCTGTACAAAGCTCTCCTCAGCAAAGCCTGTTCACACGGCTCCCCAGCACCACAGACCAGCACACCGGGATCCCCAGCACAGCACACGGGGGCCCCCAGCACCACAGCCCGCCTTGCTCTCCATCAGAGCCTCTTCACACCGCTGCCCAGCAGAGCCTGTCTACACGGCTCCCCAGCACCACAGCCCAGCACACCGGGCTCCCCCGCCCAGCTCAACGTGCTCCCCAGCACAGCACACGGGGCCCCCCAGCACCACAGCCCGAATGGCTCCCCAGCAGAGCCTGTCCACACGGCTCCCCAGCACCACAGCCTAGCACACCGGGCTCCCCAGCCCAGCACACCGGGCTCCCCAGCCAAGCTCACAGGGCTGCCCAGCATAGCACACGGGGCCCCCCAGCACCACAGCCCGCCTGGCTCTCCATCAGAGCCTGTACAACCCTCTCCCCAGCAGAGCCTGTCCAATACTGCACCCCTAAACCAAAGCCCAACACACCGGGCTCCCAAACCCAGATCAACGGGCTCCCCAGCACAGCACATGCGGGCCCCCAGTACCACAGCCCGGCTGGCTCTCCACCAGAGCCTTTTCACACCGCTCCCCGGTAGAGCCTATCCACACGGCTCCCCAGAAGCACAGCCCAGCACACCGGGCTCCCCAGCCCAGCTCACCAGGGTCCCCAGCACAGAACACGGGGCCCCCCGGCACCACAGCCCGCCTGGCTCTCCAGCAGAGCCTGTTCAAACCTCCCCCCAGAAGAGCCTGTCCACACAGCTCCCCAGCACCACAGCCCAGAACACCGAACTCCCCAGCCCAGCTCACCATGGCCCCCAGCACATAGCACGGGGGTCCCCAGCAGAGCCTGTTCAAACCACTCGCCCGCAGAGCCTTTCCACACGGCTCCCCAGCACCACAGCCCAACACACCGGGCTCCCCAGCACAGCTCAACGGGCTCCCCAGCACAGCACACGGGGCCCCCCAGCACAGCACACGGGGCTTCCCAGCACAACAGCCCGCCTGGCTCTCCATCAGAGCCTGTTCACTCAACTCCCCAGCAGAGCCTGTCCACAGGGCTCCCCAGCACCACATTCAAGCACACCGTGCTCCCCAGCCCAGCACACCGTGGCCCCCAGCACAGCACATAGGGGCCCCCAGCACCACAGCCCGCCTGGCTCTCCATCAGAGCCTGTTCACACCGTTCCGAGCATAGCCTGTCTACACGGCTCCCCAGCACCACAGCCCAGAACACCGGGCTCCCCAGCCAAGCTCACCGGGCTCCCCAGCACAGGACATGGGGCCCCCCAGAACCACAGCCCGCCTGGCTCTCCATCAGAGCCTTTTCACACCGCTCCCCAGCAGAGCCTGTTCACACCGCTCAACAGCACAGCCTGTCTACACGGCTCCCCATCACCACAGCCAAGCACACAGGGATCCCCTTCCCAGCTCACCGGGCTCCTGAGCACAGCTCAAGGGGGCCCCCAGCACCTTAGCCAGCCTGGCTCTCCATCAGGGCCTGTTCACACCCCTCCGCAGCAGAGCCTGTCTACACGGCTCCCCAGCACAAAAGCCCAGTACACCGGGCTCCCCAGCCCAGCTCACAGGGCTCCCCAGCACAGCACACGGGGCCCCCCAGCACCACAGCCCGCCTGGCTCTCCAGCAGAGCCTGTTCACACCGCTCCCCAGCAGAGCCTGTCTACACGGCTCCCCAGCGGCACAGCCCAGCACACCGGGCTCCTTTGCCCAGCTCACCGGGCTCCCCAGCACCACAGCCCGCCTGGCTCTCCATCAGAGCCTATTCAAACCACTCCCCAACAGAGCCTGTCCACACGGCTCCCCAGCACAACAGCCCAGCACACTGGGCTCCCCAGCCCAGCTCAACGGGTTCCCCAGGACAGCACACGGGGCCCCCCAGCACCACAGCCCGCCTGGCTCTCCATCAGAGCCTGTTCAAACCACTCCCCAACAGAGCGAGTCCACACGGCTCCCAAGCACCACAGCCCAGCACACTGGGCTCCCCAGCCCAGCTCACAGGGCTCCCCAGCACAGCACACGGGGCCCCCCAGCACCATAGCCCGCCTGGCTCTCCAACAAAGCCTGTTCACACCCCTCCACAGCAGAGCCTGTCTACAGAGCTCCCCTGCACAACAGCCCAGCACACCGGGCTCACCAGCCCAGCTCACCGGGCTCCCCAGCACAGCACACGGGCCCCCCCAGCACCATAGCCCGCCTGGCTCTCCATCAGAGCCTGGTCACAGCGCTCCGCAGCAGAACCTGTCCACACGGCTCCCAAGCAGCACAGCCCAGCACACCGGACTCCCCAGCCAAGCTCACTGGGCTCCCCAGCACAGCACATGGAGGCCCCCAGCACCACGGCCCGCCTGACTCTCCATCAGAGCCTGTTCACACCGCTCCCAAGCAGACCCTGTCCACACGGCTCGCCAGTACCACAGCCCAGCACACCGGGCTCCCCAGCACAGCACACGGGGCCCCCCAGCACCACAGCCCGCCTGGCTCTCGAGCAGAGCCTGTTCAAACCACTCCCCAGCAGAGCCTGTCCACACGGCTCCCCAGCATCACAGCCCAGCACACCGGGCTCCCCAGCCTAGCTCAACGAGATCCCCAGCACAGCACACGGGCCCCTCCAGCACCACAGCCCGCCTGGCTCTCCATCAGAGCCTGTTCACTGCGCTCCCCAGCAGAGCCTGTTCAAACCACTCGCCAGCAGAGCCTGTCCACACGGCTCCCCAGCATCACAGTCCAGCACACCGGGCTTTCCAGCCCACCTCACCGGGCTCCCCAGCAGAGCACACGGGGCCCCCAAGCACCAGAGCCCGCCTGGCTCTCCATCAGAGCCTGTTTAAACCTGTCCCCAGCAGCACAGCACAGCACACCGGGCTCCCCAGCCCTGCTCACCGGGCTCCCCAGCACAGCACACGGGGGCCCCCAGCACAGCTCACCGGGCTCCCCAGCACAGCACACGGGGCCCCCCAGCACCACAGCCCGCCTGGCTTTCCATAAGAACCTATTCACAACGCTCCCCAGCAGAGCCTGTCCACACGGCTCCGTAGCACCACAGCCCAGCACACCGGGCTCCCCAGCCCAGCACACCGGGCTCCCCATCACAGCACACGGGGGCACCCAGCACCACAGCCCGCCTGGCTCTCCGGCAGAGCCTGTTCAAACCACTCCCCAGCAGAGCCTGTCCACACGGCTCCCCTGCACCACAGCCCAGCACACCAGGCTCCCCAGCCCAGCTCAACGGGCTCCTCAGCACAGTACAAGGGGCCCCCCAGCACCACACCCCGCCTGGCTCTCCATCAGAGCCTGTCCACACCGCTCCTCAGCAGAGCCTGTCCACACGGCTCCCCAGCAGCACAGCCCAGAACACCGGGCTCCCCAGCCCAGCTCACCGGGCTCCCCATCACAGCACACAGGAGCCCCCAGGACCACAGCCCCCCTGGCTCTTCCACAGAGCCTGTTCACAACGCTCCCCAGCAGAGCCTGTCCTAAAGGCTCCCCAGCACCACAGCCCAGCACACCGGGCTCCCCAGCCCAGCTCACCAGGCTCCCGAGCACGGCACACGGGGCCCCCCAGCACCACAGCCCGCCTGGCTGTCCAGCAGATCCTTTTCAAACCACTCCCCAGAAATGCCTTTCCACACGGCTCCCCAGCAGCACAGCCCAGCTTACCGGGCTCCCCAGCCCAGCTCAACGGGCTCCCCAGCACAGCACACGGGGCCCCCCAGCACCACAGCCCGCATGGATCTCCATCAGAGCCTGTTCACACCGCTCCCCAGAAGAGCCTGTCCACACGGCTCCCTAGCAGCACAGCCCAGCACACCGGGCTCCCCAGCCCAGCTCACCGGACTCCCCAGCACAGCACACGGGGGCCCCCAGCACCTCAGCCCGCCTGACTCTCCATCAGAGCCTGTTCACACCGCTCCCCAGCAGAGCCTGTCCACACGGCTCCCCAGCACCACAGCCCAGCACACCGGGCTCTCCAGCCCAAATCAACGGGCTCCCAAGCACAGAACACGGGGCCCCCCAGCACCACAGCCCGTCTGGCTCTCCATCAGAGCCTGTCCACACCGCTCCCCAGCAGAGCCTGTACACACGCCTCCCCAGCACCACAGCTCAGCACACCGGGCTCCTCAGCCCAGCTCACAGGGCTCCCCAGCACAGCACACGGTGGCCCCCTGCAACACAGCCCGCCTGGCTCTCCAGCAGAGCTTTTTCAAACCATTCCCCAGCAGAGACTGTCCATACGGCTCCCCAGCAGCACAGCCCTGCACACCGGGCTCCCCAGCACAGCATATGGGGGCCCCCAGCACCACAGCCCGCCTGGCTCTCCATCAGAGCCTGTTCACACCGCTCCGCAGCAGAGCCTGTCTACACGGCTCCCCAGCACCACAGCCCAGCACACCGGGCTCCCCAGCACAGCACACCGGGCCCCCGAGCACCAATGCCCGCCTGGCTCCCCAGCAGAGCCTGTCCACACGGCAACCCAGCAGCACAGCCCAGCACACCGGGCTCCATAGCCGATCTCACCGGGCTACGCAGCACAGCACACGGGGCCCCCCAGCACCACAGCCCAGCACACTGGGCTCCCCAGCCCAGCTCAACGGGCTCCCCAGCACAGCACACGGGGCCCCCCAGCACCACAGCCCGCCTGGCTCTCCAGCAGAGCCTGTTCAAACCACTCCCCAGCAGAGCCTGTTCACAGGGCTCCCCAGCAGCACAGCCCAGCACACCGGGCTCCCCAGCACAGCACACGGGGGCACCCAACACCACAGCCTGCCTGGCTTTCCATCAGAGCCTGTTCACACCGCTCCCCAGCAGAGCTTGTTCACACTGCTCCCCAGCAGAGCCTGTCTACACGGCTCCCCAGCACCACAGGCCAGCTCACCGGGCTCTCCAGCACTGCACACGGGGCCCCCAAGCACCACAGCCCGCCTGGCTCTCGAGCAGAGCCTGTTCACTCCGCTCCCCAGCAGAGCCTGTCCACACGGCTCCCCAGCACCACAGCCCAGCACACCGGGCTCCCCAGCCCAGCTCACCGGGCTCCCCAGCAAAGCACACACGGGCTTCCTAGCACCACAGCCCGCATGGCTCTCCATCAGAGCCTGTTCACCTCGCTCCCAGCAGAGCCTGTCCACACGGCCCTCAGCACCAATAGCCCAGCACACCGGGCTCCCCAGCACAGCACACGGGCCCCTAGCACAGCACACGGGGCTTCCCAGCACCACAGCCCGCCTGGCTCTCCATCAGAGCCTCTTCACACCGCTCCCCAGCAGAGCCTGTCTACACGGCTCCCCAGCAGCACAGCCCAGCACACCAGGCTCCCCAGCCCAGCTCACCCGGCTCCCGATCGCGGCACACGGGGCCCCCCAGCACCACAGTCCGCCTGGCTCTCCAGCAGATCCTGTTGAAACCACTACCCAGCAGAGCCTGTCCACACGGCTACCCAGCAGCAAAGCCCAGCACACCCGGCTCCCCAGCCCAGCTAACCGGGCTCCCCAGCACAGCACAAGGGGCCCCCCAGCACCACAGCCCGCCTGGCTCTCCATCAGAGCCTGTTCAACTCTCTCCCCAGCAGAGCCTGTCCACACGGCTCCCCAGCACCACAGCCCAGCACACCGGGCTCCCCAGCCCAGCTCAACGGGATCCCCAGCACAGCACACGGGGCCCCCCAGCACAGCACACGGGCCCCCCCAGCACATCACAAGTGGCTTCCCAGCACAACAGCCCGCCTGGCTCTCCATCAGAGCCTGTACAAAAGTCTCCTCAGCAGAGCCGGTTCAAACCACTCCCCAGCAGAGCCTGTCCACACGGCTCCCCAGCACCACAGCCCAACACACCGGGCTCCGAAGCCCAGCTCAACGGGCTCCCCAGCACAGCACACGGGGCCCCCCAGAACCACAGCCCGCCTGGCTCTCCATCAGAGCCATTTCACACCGCTCCCCAGCAGAGCCTGTCCACACGGCTCCCCAGCACCACAGACCAGCTCACCGGGCTCTCCAGCACTGCACACGGGGCCCCCCAGCACCACAGCCCGCCTGGCTCTCGAGCAGAGCCTGTTCAAACCACTCCCCAGCAGAGCCTGTCCACACGGCTCCCCAGCACCACAGTCCACCACACCGGACTGCACAGCCCAGCTCAACCGGCTCCCCAGCACAGCACACGGGTCTTCCCAACACCACGGCCCGCATGGCTGTCAATCAGAGCCTGTTCACTCCGCTCCCCAGCAGAGCCTGTCCACACGGCTCCCCAGCACCACAGCCCAGCACACCGGGCTCCCCAGCACAGCACACGGGGCCCCCCAGCACAGCACACGGGGCTTCCCAGCACCACAGCCCGCCTGGCTCTTCATCCGAGCCTCTTCACACCGCTCCCCAGCAGAGCCTGTCTACACGGCTCCCCAGCAGCACAGCCCAGCACACCAGGCTCCCCAGCCCTGCTCACCGTGCTCCCGATGACGGCACACGGGGCCCCCCAGCACCACAGTCAGCCTGGCTCTCCAGCAGATCCTGTTGAAACCACAACCCAGCAGAGCCTGTCCACATTTCTCCCCAGCAGCACAGCCCAGCACACCGGGCTCCCCAGCCCAGCTCACCGGGCTCCCCAGCACAGCACAAGGGGCCCCCCAGCACAACAGCCCGCCTGGCTCTCCATCAGAGCCTGTTCAACCCTCTCCCCAGCAGAGCCTGTAAACACGGCTCCCCAGCACCACAGCCCAGCACACCGGCCTCCCCAGCCCAACTCAACGGGCTCCCCAGTACAGCACACGGGCCCCCCCTGCACAGCACACGGGGCTTCATAGCACCACAGCCCGCCTGGCTTTCCATCAGAGACTGTTCACACCGCTCCCCAGCAGAGCCTGTCCACACGGCTCCCCAACAGCACAGCCCAGCACACCGGGCTCCATAGCCGATCTCACCGGGCTCCGAAGCACAGCACACGGGGCCCCCCAGCACCACAGCCCAGCACACCGGGCTCCCCAGCCCAGCACACCGGGCTCCCCAGCCCAGCTCACCGGGCTCCCCAGCACAGCACACGGGGGCCCCCAGCACAGCACACGGGGGCCCCCAGCACCACAGCCCGCGTTGCTCTCCAGCACAGCCTGTTCACACCGCTCCCCAGCAAAGCCTGTTCACTCCGCTCCCCAGCAGAGCCTGTCCACACGGCTCCCCAACAGCATAGCCCAGCACACCGGGCTCCATAGCCGATCTCACCGGGCTCCGCAGCACAGCGCACGGGGCCACCCAGCACCACAGCCCAGCACACCGGGCTCCCCAGCCCAGCTCACCGGGCTCCCCAGCACAGCACACGGGGGCCCCCAGCACCACAGCCCGCCTGGCTCTCCATCAGAGCCTGTTCAAACCATTCCCCAGCAGAGACTGTCCATACGGCTCCCCTGCAGCACAGCCCTGCACACAGGCCTCCCCAGCACAGCACATGGGGGCCCCCAGCACCACAGCCCGCCTGGCTCTCCAGCAGAGCCTATTCAAACCACTCGCCAGAAGAGCCTTTCCACACGGCTCCCCAGCAGCAGAGCCCAGCACACCGGTCTCCCCAGCCCACCTCACCGGGCCCCCCAGCACAGCACATGGGGGCCCCCACCATCACAGCCCGCCTGGCTCTCCATCAGAGCTCTGTTCACACCACTCCCCAGCAGAGCCTGTCTACACGGCTCCCCATCACCACAGCCCAGCACACCGGGCTCCCCGGCCCAGCCCACCGGGCTCCCCAGCACAGCACACGGGGCCCCCCAGCACCACAGCCCGCCTGGCCCTCCAGCAGAGCCTGTT
>JAMOIN010001047.1:0-15695 GCA_024666655.1 Dascyllus trimaculatus
ACCGGACCCTCCACCACATCTACGTCTTTAACCTCAACAACAACGCAGTCCACCACATCCACCGGACCCTCCACTACATCTACGCCCTTAACCTCAACAACTACGCAGTCCACCACATTCACCGGACCCTCCACCACATCTACGCCTTTAACCTCAACAACTATGCAGTCCACCACATCCACCGGACCCTCCACCACATCCACCGGACCCTCCACCACATCCACCGGACCCTCCCCCACATCTACGCCCTTAACTTCAACAACAACGGAGCCCATCACATCCACCGGACTCTCCACCACATCTACATCCTCAACTTCAACAACTACACAGTCCACCACATCTACATCCTCAACCTCAACAAATACGCAGTCCACCACATCCACCGAACCCTCCACCACATCCACCGGACCCTCCACTACATCTACGCCCTCAACCTCAACAACTACGCAGTCCACCACATCAACCGGACCCTCCACCACATCTACGCCCTCAACCTCAACAACTACGCAGTCCACCACATCAACCGGACCCTCCACCACATCTACGCCCTCAACCTCAACAACTACGCAGTCCACCACATCAACCGGACCCTCCACCACATCTATGCCCTTAACCTCAAAAACAACTCAGTCAGTGACTTCAACCACCGGACCCTCCACCACATCTACGCCTTTAACCTCAACAACAAAGCAGTCCACCACATCCACTGGACCCTCCACCACATCTACGCCCTCAACCTCAACAACAACGGAGCCCACCACATCCACCGGACCCTCCACCACATCCACCGGACCCTCCACCACATCCACCGGACCCTCCACCACATCCACCGGACCCTCCACCACATCTACGCCCTCAACCTCAACAACTACGCAGTCCACCACATCAACCGGACCCTCCACCACATCTACGCCCTTAACCTCAACAACAACGCAGTCCACCACATCCACTGGACCTTCCACCACATCTACACCCTCAACCTCAACATCTACGCAGTCCACCACATCCACCGGACCCTCCACTACATCTACGCCCTCAACCTCAACAACTACACAGTCCACCACATCTACACCCGCAACCTCAACAAATACGCAGTCCACCACATCCACCGGACCCTCCACCACATCCACCGGACCCTCCACTACATCTACGCCCTCAACCTCAACAACTACGCAGTCCACCACATCAACCGGACCCTCCACCACATCTACGCCCTCAACCTCAACAACTACGCAGTCCACCACATCAACCGGACCCTCCACCACATCTACGCCCTCAACCACTACGCAGTCCACCACATCCACCGGACCCTCCACCACATCTACGCCTTTAACCTCAACAACAACGCAGTCCACCACATCCACCGGACCCTCCACCACATCTACGCCTTTAACCTCAACAACAATGCAGTCCACCACATCCACTGGACCCTCCACCACATCTACGCCCTCAACCTCAACAACAACGGAGCCCACCACATCCACCGGACCCTCCACCACATCCACCAGACCCTCCACCACATCCACCGGACCCTCCACCACATCTACGTCTTTAACCTCAACAACAACGCAGTCCACCACATCCACCGGACCCTCCACTACATCTACGCCCTTAACCTCAACAACTACGCAGTCCACCACATCCACCGGACCCTCCACCACATCCACCGGACCCTCCACCACATCCACCGGACCCTCCACCACATCCACCGGACCCTCCACCACATCTACGCCCTTAACTTCAACAACAACGGAGCCCATCACATCCACCGGACTCTCCACCACATCTACATCCTCAACCTCAACAACTACACAGTCCACCACATCTACACCCTCAACCTCAACAAATACGCAGTCCACCACACCCACCGGACCCTCCACCACATCTACGCTGTTAACCTCAACAAAAACGCAGCCCACCACATCCACTGGACCCTCCACTACATCTACGCCCTCAACCTCAACGACTACGCAGTCCACCACATCAACCGGACCCTCCACCACATCTACACCTTCAACCTCAACAACTACGCAGTCAGTGACTTCAACCACCGGACCATCCACCACATCTACGCCTTTAACCTCAACAACTACGCAGTCCACCACATCAACCGGACCCTCCACCACATCCACCGGACCCTCCACCACATCTACGCCCTCAACCTCAACAACTACGCAGTCCACCACATCAACCGGACCGTCCACCACATCTACGCCCTTAACCTCAACAACTACGGAGTCCACCACATCCACCGGACCCTCCACCACATCTACGCCCATAACCTCAACAACAACGCAGTCCACCACATCCACTGGACCTTCCATCACATCTACACCCTCAACCTCAACGTCTACGCAGTCCACCACATCCACCGGACCCTCCACCACATCCACCGGACCCTCCACTACATCTACGCCCTCAACCTCAACAACTACGCAGTCCACCACATCAACCGGACCCTCCACCACATCTACGCCCTCAACCTCAACAACTACGCAGTCCACCACATCAACCGGACCCTCCACTACATCTACGCCCTCAACCTCAACAACTACACAGTCCACCACATCTACACCCGCAACCTCAACAAATACGCAGTCCACCACATCCACCGGACCCTCCACTACATCTACGCCCTCAACCTCAACAACTACGCAGTCCACCACATCAACCGGACCCTCCACCACATCTACGCCTTTAACCTCAACAACAACGCAGTCCACCACATCCACCGGACCCTCCACCACATCTACGCCTTTAACCTCAACAACAACGCAGTCCACCACATCCACCGGACCCTCCACTACATCTACGCCCTCAACCTCAACAACTACGCAGTCCACCACATCAACCGGACCCTCCACCACATCTACGCCCTCAACCTCAACAACTACGCAGTCCACCACATCAACCGGACCCTCCACCACATCTACGCCCTCAACCTCAACAACTACGCAGTCCACCACATCAACCGGACCCTCCACCACATCTACGCCCTTAACCTCAAAAACAACTCAGTCAGTGACTTCAACCACCGGACCCTCCACCACATCTACGCCTTTAACCTCAACAACAACGCAGTCCACCACATCCACCGGACCCTCCACCACATCTACGCCTTTAACATCAACAACAAAGCAGTCCACCACATCCACTGGACCCTCCACCACATCTACGCCCTCAACCTCAACCAACAGCCCACCACATCCACCGGACCCTCCACCACATCCACCGGACCCTCCACCACATCCACCGGACCCTCCACCACATCCACCGGACCCTCCACCACATCTACGCCCTCAACCTCAACAACTACGCAGTCCACCACATCAACCGGACCCTCCACCACATCTACGCCCTTAACCTCAACAACAACGCAGTCCACCACATCCACTGGACCTTCCACCACATCTACACCCTCAACCTCAACATCTACGCAGTCCACCACATCCACTGGACCCTCCACCACATCCACCGGACCCTCCACTACATCTACGCCCTCAACCTCAACAACTACACAGTCCACCACATCTACACCCGCAACCTCAACAAATACGCAGTCCACCACATCCACCGGACCCTCCACCACATCCACCGGACCCTCCACTACATCTACGCCCTCAACCTCAACAACTACGCAGTCCACCACATCAACCGGACCCTCCACCACATCTACGCCCTCAACCTCAACAACTACGCAGTCCACCACATCAACCGGACCCTCCACTACATCTACGCCCTCAACCTCAACAACTACACAGTCCACCACATCTACACCCGCAACCTCAACAAATACGCAGTCCACCACATCCACCGGACCCTCCACTACATCTACGCCCTCAACCTCAACAACTACGCAGTCCACCACATCCACTGGACCCTCCACCACGTCCACCGGACCCTCCACTACATCGACGCCCTCAACCTCAACAACTACACAGTCCACCACATCTACACCCGCAACCTCAACAA
The DNA here is from genome assembly GCA_024666655.1 of Dascyllus trimaculatus. NCBI lineage: Eukaryota > Metazoa > Chordata > Actinopteri > Pomacentridae > Dascyllus > Dascyllus trimaculatus. Next base: position 3,973 of record JAMOIN010001047.1, read on the forward strand.
ATACGCAGTCCACCACATCCACCGGACCCTCCACTACATCTACGCCCTCAACCTCAACAACTACGCAGTCCACCACATCAACCGGACCCTCCACCACATCTACGCCTTTAACCTCAACAACAACGCAGTCCACCACATCCACCGGACCCTCCACCACATCTACGCCTTTAACCTCAACAACAACGCAGTCCACCACATCCACCGGACCCTCCACCACATCTACGCCTTTAACCTCAACAACAACGCAGTCCACCACATCCACTGGACCCTCCACCACATCTACGCCCTCAACCTCAACAACAACGGAGCCCACCACATCCACTGGACCCTCCACCACATCCACCGGACCCTCCACCACATCCACCGGACCCTCCACCACATCCACCGGACCCTCCACCACATCCACCGGACCCTCCACCACATCTACGCCCTTAACTTCAACAACAACGGAGCCCATCACATCCACCGGACTCTCCACCACATCTACATCCTCAACCTCAACAACTACACAGTCCACCACATCTACATCCTCAACCTCAACAAATACGCAGTCCACCACATCCACCGGACCCTCCACCACATCCACCGGACCCTCCACTACATCTACGCCCTCAACCTCAACAACTACGCAGTCCACCACATCAACCGGACCCTCCACCACATCTACGCCCTCAACCTCAACAACTACGCAGTCCACCACATCAACCGGACCCTCCACCACATCTTCGCCCTCAACCTCAACAACTACGCAGTCCACCACATCAACCGGACCCTCCACCACATCTACGCCTTTAACCTCAACAACTACGCAGTCCACCACATCCACCGGACCCTCCACCACATCTACGCCTTTTACCTCAACAACAACGCAGTCCACCACATCCACCGGACCCTCCACCACATCTACGCCCTCAACCTCAACAACAACTGAGCCCACCACATCCACCGGACCCTCCACCACATCCACCGGACTCTCCACCACATCTACGCCCTCAACCTCAACAACTACGCAGTCCACCACATCAACTGGACCCTCCACCACATCTACGCCCTTAACCTCAACAACAACACAGTCCACCACATCCACTGGACCTTCCACCACATCTACACCCTCAACCTCAACATCTACGCAGTCCACCACATCCACTGGACCCTCCACCACATCCACTGGACCCTCCACCACATCCACCGGACCCTCCACTACATCTACGCCCTCAACCTCAACAACTACGCAGTCCACCACATCAACCGGACCCTCCACCATATCTACGCCCTCAACCTCAACAACTACGCAGTCCACCACATCAACCGGACCCTCCACCACATCTACGCCCTTAACCTCAAAAACAACTCAGTCAGTGACTTCAACCACCGGACCCTCCACCACATCTACGCCTTTAACCTCAACAACTACGCAGTCCACCACATCCACCGGACCCTCCACCACATCTACGCCTTTAACCTCAACAACAACGCAGTCCACCACATCCACTGGACCCTCCACCACATCTACGCCCTCAACAACTCCACGGACCCTCCACCACATCTACGCAACCTCAACAACACGCAGTCCACCACATCCACCGGACCCTCCACCACATCTACGCCTTTAACCTCAACAACAACTCGCAGTCCACCACATCCACCGGACCCTCCACCACATCTACGCTTTTAACCTCAACAACTACGCAGTCCACCACATCCACCGCACCCTCCACCACATCTACTGGACCCTCCACCACATCTACGCCCTCAACAACTACGCAGTCCACCACATCCACCGGACCCTCCACCACATCTACGCCTTTAACCTCAACAACTACGCAGTCCACCACATCCACTGGACCCTCCACCACATCTACGCCTTTAACCTCAACAACTACGCAGTCCACCACATCCACCGGACCCTCCACCACATCTACGCCTTTAACCTCAACAACAACGCAGTCCACCACATCCACCGGACCCTCCACCACATCTACGCCCTCAACCTCAACAACAACGGAGCCCACCACATCCACTGGACCCTCCACCACATCAACCGGACCCTCCACCACATCTACGCCCTCAACCTCAACAACTACACAGTCCACCACATCAACCGGACCCTCCACCACATCTACGCCTTTCACCTCAATAACAGCGCAGTCCACCACATCCACTGGACCCTCCACCACATCAACGCCCTCAACCTCAACAACAACGGAGCCCACCACATCCACTGGACCCTCCACCACATCCACTGGACCCTCCACCACATCCACGCCTTTAACCTCAACAACAACGCAGTCCACCACATCCACTGGACCCTCCACCACATCTACGCCCTCAACCTCAACAACAACCGAGCCCACCGCATCCACTGGACCCTCCACCACATCTACACCCTTAACCTCAACCACTACGCAGTCCACCATATCTACAGCCTCAACCTCAACAAAGATGCAGTCCACCATATCCACCGGACCCTCAACCACGTCAACTGGACCCTCCACCACATCTATGCCCTTTACTTCAACAACAACGCAGTACACCACATCTACATCCTCAACCTCAACAAATACGCAGTCCACCACATCCACTGGACCCTCCACCACATCCACCGGACCCTCCACTACATCTACGCCCTCAACCTCAACAACTACGCAGTCCACCACATCAACCGGACCCTCCACCACATCTACGCCCTCAACCTCAACAACTACGCAGTCCACCACATCCACCGGACCTTCCACCACATCTACACCCTCAACCTCAACATCTACACAGTCCACCACATCCACCGGACCATCCACCACATCCACCGGACCTTCCACCACATCTACACCCTCAACCTCAACAACTACGCAGTCCACCACATCCACCGGACCCTCCACCACATCCACCGGACCCTCCACCACACCCACCGGACCCTCCACCACATCTACGCCGTTAACCTCAACAACAACGCAGCCCACCACATCCACTGGACCTTCCACCACATCTACACCCTCAACCTCAACATCTACGCAGTCCACCACATCCACTGGACCCTCCACCACATCCACCGGACCCTCCACTACATCTACGCCCGCAACCTCAACAAATACGCAGTCCACCACATCCACCAGACCCTCCACCACATCAACCGGACCCTCCACCACATCTACACCTTCAACCTCAACAACTACGCAGTCAGTGACTTCAACCACCGGACCCTCCACCACATCTACGCCTTTATCCTCAACAACTACGCAGTCCACCACATCCACCGGACCCTCCACCACATCCACCGGACCCTCCACCACATCCACCGGACCCTCCACCACATCCACCGGACCCTCCACCACATCTACGCCTTTGACCTCAATAACAGCGCAGTCCACCACATCCACTGGACCCTCCACCACATCTACGCCCTCAACCTCAACAACAACGGAGCCCACCACATCCACTGGACCCTCCACCACATACACTGGACCCTCCACCACATCCACGCCTTTAACCTCAACAACAACGCAGTCCACCACATCCACTGGACCCTCCACCACATCCACCGGACCCTCCACTACATCTACGCCCTCAACCTCAACAACTACACAGTCCACCACATCTACACCCGCAACCTCAACAAATACGCAGTCCACCACATCCACCAGACCCTCCACCACATCCACCGGACCCTCCACTACATCTACGCCCTCAACCTCAACAACTACGCAGTCCACCACATCAACCGGACCCTCCACCACATCTACACCTTCAACCTCAACAACTACGCAGTCAGTGACTTCAACCACCGGACCCTCCACCACATCTACGCCTTTAACCTCAACAACTACGCAGTCCACCACATCCACCGGACCCTCCACCACATCCACCGGACCCTCCACCACATCCACCGGACCCTCCACCACATCTACATCCTCAACGTCAACAACTTCACAGTCCACCACATCTACATCCTCAACCTCAACAAATACGCAGTCCACCACATCCACCGGACCCTCCACCACATCCACCGGACCCTCCACTACATCTACGCCCTCAACCTCAACAACTACGCAGTCCACCACATCAACCGGACCCTCCACCACATCTACGCCCTCAACCTCAACAACTACGCAGTCCACCACATCAACCGGACCCTCCACCACATCTACGCCCTCAACCTCAACAACTTCGCAGTCCACCACATCAACCGGACCCTCCACCACATCTACGCCTTTAACCTCAATAACAACGCAGTCCACCACATCCACTGGACCCTCCACCACATCGACGCCCTCAACCTCAACAACAACCGAGCCCACCACATCCACTGGACCCTCCACCACATCCACTGGACCCTCCACCACATCCACTGGACCCTCCACCACATCCACTGGACCCTCCACCACATCCACGCCTTTAACCTCAACAACAACGCAGTCCACCACATCCACTGGACCCTCCACCACATCTACGCCCTCAACCTCAACAACAACGGAGCCCACCGCATCCACTGGACCCTCCACCACATCCACTGGACCCTCCACCACATCCACTGGACCCTCCACCACATCCACTGGACCCTCCACCACATCTACACCCTTAACTTCAACAACTACGCAGTCCACCACATCCACCGGACCCTCCACCACATCCACTGGACCCTCCACCACATCTACGCCCTCAACAACTACGCAGTCCACCACATCCACCGGACCCTCCACCACATCTACGCCTTTAACCTCAACAACTACGCAGTCCACCACATCCACCGGACCCTCCACCACATCCACCGGACCTTCCACCACATCTACGCCCTTAACTTCAACAACAACGGAGCCCATCACATCCACCGGACACTCCACTACATCTACGCCCTCAACCTCAACAACTACGCAGTCCACCACATCAACCGGACCCTCCACCACATCTACGCCCTCAACCTCAACAACTACGCAGTCCACCACATCCACCGGACCCTCCACTACATCTACGCCCTCAACCTCAACAACTACGCAGTCCACCACATCAACCGGACCCTCCACCACATCTACGCCCTCAACCTCAACAACTACGCAGTCCACCACATCAACCGGACCCTCCATCACATCTACGCCCTTAACCTCAAAAACAACTCAGTCACTGACTTCAACCACCGGACCCTACACCACATCTACACCCTTAACCTCAATAACAACGCAGTCCACCACATCCACTGGACCCTCCACCACATCGACGCCCTCAACCTCAACAACAACCGAGCCCACCACATCCACTGGACCCTCCACCACATCCACTGGACCCTCCACCACATCCACTGGACCCTCCACCACATCCACGCCTTTAACCTCAACAACAACGCAGTCCACCACATCCACTGGACCCTCCACCACATCTACGCCCTCAACCTCAACAACAACGGAGCCCACCGCATCCACTGGACCCTCCACCACATCCACTGGACCCTCCACCACATCCACTGGACCCTCCACCACATCCACTGGACCCTCCACCACATCTACACCCTTAACTTCAACAACTACGCAGTCCACCACATCCACCGGACCCTCCACCACATCTACGCACTTAACCTCAACAACTACGCAGTCCACCACATCCACCGCACCCTCCACCACATCCACTGGACCCTCCACCACATCTACGCCCTCAACAACTACGCAGTCCACCACATCCACCGGACCCTCCACCACATCTACGCCTTTAACCTCAACAACTACGCAGTCCACCACATCCACCGGACCCTCCACCACATCCACCGGACCCTCCACTACATCTACGCCCTCAACCTCAACAACTACGCAGTCCACCACATCAACCGGACCCTCCACCACATCTACGCCCTCAACCTCAACAACTACGCAGTCCACCACATCAACCGGACCCTCCACCACGTCTACGCCCTCAACCTCAACAACTACGCAGTCCACCACATCAACCGGACCCTCCATCACATCTACGCCCTTAACCTCAACCACTACGCAGTCCACCATATCTACAGCCTCAACCTCAACAACGATGCAGTCCACCATATCCACCAGACCCTCAACCACGTCAACTGGACCCTCCACCACATCTATGCCCGTAACCTCAACAACAACGCAGTACACCACATCCACCAGACCCTCCACCACATCTACGCCCTCAACCTCAACAACAACGCAGTCCACCACATCCACCGGACCCTCCACCACATCTACGCCTTTAACCTCAACAACAACGCAGTCCACCACATCCACTGGACCCTCCACCACATCTACGCCCTCAACCTCAACAACAACGGAGCCCACCACATCCACTGGACCCTCCACCACATCCACTGGACCCTCCACCACATCCACTGGACCCTCCACCACATCCACCGGACCCTCCACCACATCCACCGGACCCTCCACCACATCTACACCCTTAACCTCAACAACTACGGAGTCCACCACATCCACCGGACCCTCCACCACATCTACGCCCTTAACCTCAACAACAACGCAGTCCACCACATCCACTGGACCTTCCATCACATCTACACCCTCAACCTCAACATCTACGCAGTCCACCACATCCACCGGACCCTCCACCACATCCACCGGACCCTCCACCACATCCACCGGACCCTCCACTACATCTACGCCCTCAACCTCAACAACTACGCAGTCCACCACATCAACCGGACCCTCCACCACATCTACGCCCTCAACCTCAACAACTACGCAGTCCACCACATCCACCGGACCTTCCACCACATCTACACCCTCAACCTCAACATCTACACAGTCCACCACATCCACCGGACCATCCACCACATCCACCGGACCTTCCACCACATCTACACCCTCAACCTCAACAACTACGCAGTCCACCACATCAACCGGACCCTCCACCACATCTACGCCCTCAACCTCAACAACTACGCAGTCCACCACATCAACCGGACCCTCCACCACATCTACGCCCTCAACCTCAACAACTACGCAGTCCACCACATCAACCGGACCCTCCACCACATCTACGCCTTTAACCTCAATAACAACGCAGTCCACCACATCCACTGGACCCTCCACCACATCGACGCCCTCAACCTCAACAACAACGGAGCCCACCACATCCACTGGACCCTCCACCACATCCACTGGACCCTCCACCACATCCACTGGACCCTCCACCACATCCACGCCTTTAACCTCAACAACAACGCAGTCCACCACATCCACTGGACCCTCCACCACATCTACGCCCTCAACCTCAACAACAACGGAGCCCACCGCATCCACTGGACCCTCCACCACATCCACTGGACCCTCCACCACATCCACTGGACCCTCCACCACATCCACTGGACCCTCCACCACATCTACACCCTTAACTTCAACAACTACGCAGTCCACCACATCCACCGGACCCTCCACCACATCTACGCACTTAACCTCAACAACTACGCAGTCCACCACATCCACCGCACCCTCCACCACATCCACTGGACCCTCCACCACATCTACGCCCTCAACAACTACGCAGTCCACCACATCCACCGGACCCTCCACCACATCTACGCCTTTAACCTCAACAACTACGCAGTCCACCACATCCACCGGACCCTCCACCACATCCACCGGACCCTCCACCACATCTACGCCCTTAACTTCAACAACAACGGAGCCCATCACATCCACCGGACACTCCACTACATCTACGCCCTCAACCTCAACAACTACGCAGTCCACCACATCAACCGGACCCTCCACCACATCTACGCCCTCAACCTCAACAACTACGGAGTCCACCACATCAACCGGACCCTCCACCACATCTACGCCCTCAACCTCAACAACAACGCAGTCCACCACATCAACCGGACCCTCCATCACATCTACGCCCTTAACCTCAAAAACAACTCAGTCAGTGACTTCAACCACCGGACCCTCCACCACATCTACACCCTTAACCTCAACCACGACGCAGTCCACCATATCTACAGCCTCAACCTCAACAACGATGCAGTCCACCATATCCACCAGACCCTCAACCACGTCAACTGGACCCTCCACCACATCTATGCCCTTAACCTCAACAACAACGCAGTACACCACATCCACCAGACCCTCCACCACATCTACGCCCTCAACCTCAACAACAACGCAGTCCACCACATCCACTGGACCCTCCACCACATCTACGCCCTCAACCTCAACAACAACGGAGCCCACCACATCCACTGGACCCTCCACCACATCCACTGGACCCTCCACCACATCCACTGGACCCTCCACCACATCCACCGGACCCTCCACCACATCCACCGGACCCTCCACCACATCTACACCCTTAACCTCAACAACTACGGAGTCCACCACATCCACCGGACCCTCCACCACATCTACGCCCTTAACCTCAACAACAACGCAGTCCACCACATCCACTGGACCTTCCATCACATCTACACCCTCAACCTCAACATCTACGCAGTCCACCACATCCACCGGACCCTCCACCACATCCACCGGACCCTCCACCACATCCACCGGACCCTCCACTACATCTACGCCCTCAACCTCAACAACTACGCAGTCCACCACATCAACCGGACCCTCCACCACATCTACGCCCTCAACCTCAACAACTACGCAGTCCACCACATCCACCGGACCCTCCACCACATCCACCGGACCTTCCACCACATCTACACCCTCAACCTCAACATCTACACAGTCCACCACATCCACCGGACCCTCCACCACATCCACCGGACCCTCCACCACATCCACCGGACCCTCCACCACATCCACCGGACCCTCCACCACATCTACGCCCTTAACTTCAACAACAACGGAGCCCATCACATCCACCGGACTCTCCACCACATCTACATCCTCAACCTCAACAACTACACAGTCCACCACATCTACATCCTCAACCTCAACAAATACGCAGTCCACCACATCCACCGGACCCTCCACCACATCCACCGGACCCTCCACTACATCTACGCCCTCAACCTCAACAACTACGCAGTCCACCACATCAACCGGACCCTCCACCACATCTACGCCCTCAACCTCAACAACTACGCAGTCCACCACATCAACCGGACCCTCCACCACATCTACGCCCTTAACCTCAAAAACAACTCAGTCAGTGACTTCAACCACCGGACCCTCCACCACATCTACACCCTTAACCTCAACCACTACGCAGTCCACCATATCTACAGCCTCAACCTCAACAACGATGCAGTCCACCATATCCACCAGACCCTCAACCACGTCAACTGGACCCTCCACCACATCTATGCCCTTAACCTCAACAACAACGCAGTACACCACATCCACCAGACCCTCCACCACATCTACGCCCTCAACCTCAACAACAACGCAGTCCACCACATCCACCGGACCCTCCACCACATCTACGCCTTTAACCTCAACAACAACGCAGTCCACCACATCCACTGGACCCTCCACCACATCTACGCCCTCAACCTCAACAACAACGGAGCCCACCACATCCACTGGACCCTCCACCACATCCACTGGACCCTCCACCACATCCACTGGACCCTCCACCACATCCACCGGACCCTCCACCACATCCACCGGACCCTCCACCACATCTACACCCTTAACCTCAACAACTACGGAGTCCACCACATCCACCGGACCCTCCACCACATCTACGCCCTTAACCTCAACAACAACGCAGTCCACCACATCCACTGGACCTTCCATCACCGTTCTTCCAATCTACACCAACTCAACATTTTACGTAGTCTACCACATCTACTGGACTTACCACATTCCACTGGACCCTCTACTCACATTTTACGCTAACAATAAATTACGCAGTCTACCAACATCACCGACTTCTCTACTCACACGCCATTACGCCAACCTCAACAACTACGCAGTCCACCACATCCACCGGACCCTCCACCACATCCACCGGACCTTCCACCACATCTACACCCTCAACCTCAACATCTACACAGTCCACCACATCCACCGGACCATCCACCACATCCACCGGACCTTCCACCACATCTACACCCTCAACCTCAACAACTACGCAGTCCACCACATCCACCGGACCCTCCACCACATCCACCGGACGCTCCACCACACCCACCGGACCCTCCACCACATCCACCGGACCTTCCACCACATCTACACCCTCAACCTCAACAACAACGCAGCCCACCACATCCACTGGACCCTCCACTACATCTACGCCGTCAACCTCACCAACTACGCAGTCCACCACATCAACCGGACCCTCCACCACATCTACACCTTCAACCTCAACAACTACGCAGTCCACCACATCCACCGGACCCTCCACCACATCTACGCCTTTAACATCAACAACAACGCAGTCCACCACATCCACTGGAACCTCCACCACATCTACGCCCTCAACCTCAACAACAACGGAGCCCACCACATCCACTGGACCCTCCACCACATCCACTGGACCCTCCTCCACATCCACCGGACCCTCCACCACATCCACCGGACCCTCCACCACATCTACGCCCTCAACCTCAACAACTACGCAGTCCACCACATCAACCGGACCCTCCACCACATCTACGCCCTTAACCTCAACAACAACGCAGTCCACCACATCCACTGGACCTTCCACCACATCTACACCCTCAACCTCAACATCTACGCAGTCCACCACATCCACTGGACCCTCCACCACATCCACCGGACCCTCCACTACATCTACGCCCTCAACCTCAACAACTACGCAGTCCACCACATCAACCGGACCCTCCACCACATCAACGCCCTCAACCTCAACAACTACGCAGTCCACCACATCAACCGGACCCTCCACCACATCTACGCCCTTAACCTCAAAAACAACTCAGTCAGTGACTTCAACCACCGGACCCTCCACCACATCTACGCCTTTAACCTCAACAACTACGCAGTCCACCACACCCACCGCACCCTCCACCACATCCACTGGACCCTCCACCACATCTACGCCCTCAACAACTACGCAGTCCACCACATCCACCGGACCCTCCACCACATCTGCGCCTTTAACCTCAACAACTACGCAGTCCACCACATCCACTGGACCCTCCACCACATCTACGCCTTTAACCTCAACAACAACGCAGTCCACCACATCCACTGGACCCTCCACCACATCTACGCCTTTAACCTCAACAACTACGCAGTCCACCACATCCACCGGACCCTCCACCACATCTACACCTTTAACCTCAACAACAACGCAGTCCACCACATCCACCGGACCCTCCACCACATCTACGCTCTCAACCTCAACAAAAACGGAGCCCACCACATCCACTGGACCCTCCACCACATCAACCGGACCCTCCACCACATCTACGCCCTCAACCTCAACAACAACGCAGTCCACCACATCAACCGGACCCTCCACCACATCTACGCCCTTAACCTCAAAAACAACTCAGTCAGTGACTTCAACCACCGGACCCTCCACCACATCTACGCCTTTAACCTCAACAACAACGCAGTCCACCACATCCACCGGACCCTCCACCACATCTACGCCTTTAACCTCAACAACAACGCAGTCCACCACATCCACTGGACCCTCCACCACATCTACGCCCTCAACCTCAACAACAACGGAGCCCACCACATCCACTGGACCCTCCACCACATCCACTGGACCCTCCACCACATCCACTGGACCCTCCACCACATCCACTGGACCCTCCACCACATCTACACCCTTGC